>JADRCH010000114.1:562756-592756 GCA_019843965.1 Rhynchomys soricoides
ATTTCCATGACTCTCTTCATATATTTGAGTCTTAACCTATTTCTATTAAATTTTTGCTTTAGATTTAGTACACACAGAGGGGCAGCTTCAAAATGAAGAAATTGTGGTAAGTGTATATACTTTGTAGAGATAAGATTATCTTTAGTGAGTCCAACTTAGATTTTAAGGTTTCCTAGTATGAATTATTCATGATGAATAACCTCATGGTATTAGCAGTTCTTTGCCTATTCAACATTAGAGATTATTCTCAATAATATTATAAACTAAATGTATTTTTAATTAGGCTCTTAAAAAAAAAATCCTGGAGAAAGTGGCTTCATGGATAAGACAGAATTGAATTCATTTGTTTGTTTTATTTTGCTCAGTGATTTATTTTTTAAGTATTTGGTTACGTTGTTTTATTTGATTCTGTAGGCCCTTTAGAATAGGACACTAAGGGGTTGAGCTGTCAGAGTTGGATGTTAATTAAGCGTGAAGGGACAAGAGAGGGTTAGATAAGGGGAACTAGAGCATAGGATCAGCAACAAATAAGCCAGAGAACTGAAGTGGAAAGAGAACCAGGGTTTTTTTTTTTTTTCTGACAGCATTCCACTGGGCTCTGCTTGTCAAGTAGAATGAATGCCCACTGACAGGGAAGCTGCTGCTTCATCAGGAGTCTCTGTCTCTGCCAGTTTGTCACGCCCTAGTTTTAGACAAATGGGAACTAATAAACTTCTCCAAGTGTGTTTAGCTGCCAGTGTTGGTATAGAGCTCTTCTCCTTGACATTTAGAGTGCCTTCATACCTGCCAGGTTTGTGGCTTTGCATCTTCCAGGAGCTGTTGTGAAATCAACATTTCAAAGACTCCTCAGAGGGTAGGGAGAGCTCAGTTCACTTGTAGTGCAAGTGTTGAGACTTGAGTTTGCTCTCCACCACACACATGTAAGCCCAGTGCTGGGAGGCAAGATCTTTGGGGCTTGCTGGTATACACACACAGTCACACACAGTCTCTCTCTCTCTCTCTCTCTCTCTTTCTCTTTCTCTCTCTCTCTCTCTCTCTCTCTCTCTCTCACACACACACACACACACACACACACACACACACTCACACACTAGAAACTCCATTGGAAATGTTTGAATCCCACAATTCACTTTTCTCCCACCAAATTTCCTCCAGTGGGAAGGCCAGTATGATTCAAAACAAAACAAAAAGATTGATTATACTGAATTGCTTCTGCATTCTTTGGTGTTGTGTTGGGGACTCACTGAGGAGAGTTATAGAACATTTGCAAAATAAGAGGCTGGAAGCTATTCAGATGTTTATTACTGAGAGTTGACTGACTCCATTTGTTCTTCTAGCTTCTGACCATAAATAAGCTCAGATAGTACAACAAAAATGTGTAGAAAACTTTATATCGACTTTTTAAACTTAATATTATATCCCAAGATTTATAATTATGTTTTAATTATACTTACCTATTTACATATATTTAAGCTAATGTATGTTCTCTGCCATCACAAGTAATTGAC
This sequence comes from Rhynchomys soricoides, assembly GCA_019843965.1. Classification (NCBI taxonomy): domain Eukaryota; kingdom Metazoa; phylum Chordata; class Mammalia; order Rodentia; family Muridae; genus Rhynchomys; species Rhynchomys soricoides. Next base: position 564,265 of record JADRCH010000114.1, read on the forward strand.
AGTGGACATTAGTTAGCACATGCTCTGCACATTATGACCTTCACCTTTTTCATTATTTTCTAGAAATAAATTTCATGGGATGGAATTACTCAGGACAAGAGTATAAACATTTGGCAGCTTATTATGTATATTATCAAATTGCTTCCCAGAGAAATGATATAAATGTGAGAATATAGCCATGCTTTAGGGTAGCATAGCATTATTAACTGACGGAAACTGGTTAGCATGGGCAGTTCTTTACAAAGACTGACGTGTGCACCTGTAATTGTTAGTTCTCCTGCCGTCCTTTCATAAAACCAAGAGTGACAGGTACCGTACCGGACACCCCCCAGACAGCTGGGGCAAAGGGCTTGCCTTCTGAACACTTTGCCTTGCATTTTGTTACATGTTAGGAAAATTACTCTTTATCAAAGCCTTTGTTCTGCCAAATGCTTGTTAATAGTTTGCTAGGATTGCTAAAAGCATCCATATTGATTTTTTTTCTCTTACAGGCACGAGATGGCTATGCCACTTTCTTGAGATTCATTATTGTCTCAGCATTTGATCATTTTGCTTCTGTGCACAGCATTTCTGCAGAGGGACTAACTGTCTCAAGTCTTCCTTAGTAATTACAGCAAAATGCTCTGAACTACTTTTAAAATATGTTTACTTAAACACAAAGCTATCTTTGAAATGTTTACTATTAAATAGATTTGTATCACTCTGTTTCCATCTTTATTCATATTTTTTCAGTATTTTGGGCAAAGAAATTCTGGTTTTTAATTTATTAAGTGAGTTTTGCAGAAGGCTAAGTGAGCAGTATAAACAGTAACAGTGTAAGAATCAAGGGGAGAAGTACCTGAGCCAGACCTCGCAAAGCAAGCCAATTTCTAGTTTGTTTGTTTGTTTGTTTGTTTGGTTTGGTTTGGTTTGTTTGTTTCTAAAACAGATTTTCTCTGTGTAGCCCTGGCTAGTCTAGAACTTGCTCTGTAGAACAGGCTGACCTCAAACTCACAGAGATCTGCCTGCTTCTGCCTCCCAAATGCTGGGATTAAAGGGGCTAAAGCCACAGCTGCCACCACCACCTGCGATTTATTTGTTTGTTTGTTTTAATGGTTTGTTTGATTTTGGTGAAATAAAAAAAAATTATGTTTTAAGAAGACCTCAGGAAAAGATTTAAAAAGAAAAAAGTGATCTTTATTTCCCAGTGACAGTCATTATTGACATCATTTTATATGTCCTGATAATTTTATAAAGAAAGGAACATAGTTGGATAGACTGATGAAATAAAACTTCTTTGACTATATCTTACTATTGTATTTTTTTAAAAAACCTAAATAACCAGTGTAGCAAAAACCTAAATTATAAAGCAGTTGCAAAATACAGCTTCTTCCCTCTGGTTGTATGTTTCTATGTGTCTCCTCTTTTAAGGACACTAGTCCTGTTGAATTAAGGGTCCACTCTACTCAGTATGAGTTCATCCTGACTAGCTATCTCTATACTGAAGTGCCCGAATAAGATCCTACTACTCAGGGACTTCAGTTGTTAGGACTTTAATGTGTCTTTTGGGGGATGAGTTTCAACCCACTACATGCTATAGTTATAAGGGTTAATTTTATTTACCAACTGGCTGGGCCATGGTCACTAAAGGTTTGTCAAACATTATTCTAAGTACTTCTGTGAGGTATTTACTTTTAATAAACTTAACATTTAAGTTGGTAGGTTTTGGATGAAGTGTATTGAACTCCATAAAGCACTAGGCCTAACTCAGCCATTTAGAGCCTCTCACTGCTGGGTTATGTGAATTCACTTCACAGAGCACTAGGCTGCATTTCCTACACTGCTATCGGGTGATGGGCTCACAGGAAGTACTGATGCACTGCTCAGGGTTGGGAGAACAATACAGCCTAGGATGGGGACCTCAGCCCAGGTGAGAAACTATGCAGGCTAAGATCAAAGAATCAGGGGTTACCAAACTCCTGGGTATCCAGTCGCTACTGGAAACCATGTGGAGTTGGGGAACAGCGGGAGCCTGTGGGCCTTTTATGAGGCTGATCGGGGTTGGGGAGCCAACTCTGTCTTTGCTTAGTGGGTGAGTGTCTGGAACCAAGGAGGGGTCTTCTGCTGGAGACTTAGGTAGCAGCTCTGTACAATGAAGGCTTCTCCCCAAGGTGATTCTTGATGAGAGAGACACAGTCTTTGCTTGTCCATACTGTTTATTTGCTGTACCTCATAGAAAATGGCTGCATACCACATCTTCAGGGTGGACCAGAGATTAAATATCTTTTGCAAGAAGGAATGTCCAGTAAGGGAAGCTCATTGGCTAAACCCTCAGGGTCCATCTAAATACCTCATTAGCACGGAGAACTCTGTGTTCTGTGCAATGTGACCAGTGGTCATGTTCTTTATATGGGGAGTTGTGGTCACGAGTTCCAGGCCAGGAATCTGGTTGGGAGTAGGTGAAACACCTACCGTCCTCAAGTATGAGATGCCGGGGCTTCTGAACCCACTCAACCTTACTAAGTTTTCTGGCACGGTCCACTGCCCCACAGAAGCTCTTAACAGAACAAAGACTACTTCCCCTGACTTAGAAGTGACCGAAACTGCAGCTGTGACTCTTCCTTTTGCAAGCCTTCCCACTTCCTAGCAAGTTTGGACTTGCTAGCTTCTTTGAACTAAATGAAGTATAAGCTAGCTTCTGCTTAGTTCCAAACCACCCCAAAATGTCCTGGCAGAAGCAACAGCTTCACCTCACAATCCTGGCACCTTGCTTCTAGTTTATTTCTGATTGGCTAATTTCTATGGCCAGCTGGCAACTTAGTCTAGGTAGCAAAGGTTTGTTGGCCCTAGGTGGCCTCAAGCAGGGAGAGTTCTTGGCCCCGGGAACAGCCTTCAGTGGTCTACCTTGAGCCTCTTTAGTGATTCTGAAGAGTAGCAAGAGAGGGAGAGGAAACGCCCAAGAGCAAAGATGTTTACAGTCTGCCCTGATTTCCAGATCGTGTCACATAGGGAAGGCCGGTGTCACAATAGAAGTCTACTCAAAGGCAAGAGTGTAAGAGGTGTGGGAGTGGGGGCTTTTGATGCTACAGTCCATCATACACACCTTAGTTTCTCTTGCTGTGCTACTGTGTGAAGCACAGAGCAGCCTGTAGATATGCTAGCCAAAACGACAACCTGTGAGATACACTGGCCAAAATGACTGAGCATGAATCAAATAGAGCTCCAGGATTAACTTCCGTCTTCAATTATTTCTCAGGCTAGGTGAACAAAGAAAACGATGCCAAGGGAATAAATAGACAAGTGGCCATTAATGCAGCTAACTGAAATGTTCCTATCTGTGACTTCACTGGTGGTCCTCTGGTAGTCTTGTGGGCCATCTTTGGGTAGTGCCATATGGTCAGTTCTGACCAATGAGATGAAGAGTAGTATACTTAAAAGGCCAAGCATTAAATTGCCTTGGTGAGACCCTTCAAGGCTCTTCTCTGCTGCTCAGAAGGCCAGCAATGGTCTGCAGCAAATCCAGTCCGGGTCTGGGAGTGAGGTCAGTGGCTTACAGATAATCCTCATCTGAGTTGTCTTCATGGGAATAGAAAGGCTTCACTGTGCTGTGCTTGGGAGCTTCTGGAGCTGCCTGTCCTTACAGTCTGACCTTGCAGGCCCCAAACCATACACAAGTGACCTGGCTCTGTCAGTGTTGTGGAAAATGTTAAGGAAGGGTCTCCACATTAGTTAAGGAGACATAGAGCTTCTACAACTACATGTCATGTGTGGATCTTATCTGGATGCAACTTGAACAAACCGAGAAAGATAATTTTAAAGATAATTGGGATATTTGCTTGTGGGCTGGGTATTGTTCTTTCTAGATATACTGGATGTAACTTATGGGTTTTTTTGTTTGTTTGCTTGGGGTTTTTTTTGTTTTTGTTTTTAAAAAACCTGTTGAACCAGGAATGGTGGCACACAGCTTTAATCACAGCACTCGGGAGGCAGAAGCAGGTGGTTCTGTGAGTTTGAGGCCAGCCTGATCTACAGAGTGAGTTCCGGGATAGCCAGGGCTACACAGAGAAACCCTTCTTAAAAAAACAAAAAATAAAAAGTAAATTAAAAGAAGAATGCCCCAGGTTTTTCAGTGGTATACATGGAATTATAAGAGGGTAAAAATAAAGTAATAGCTAGGATTTCATTTTAAACATGTAAGCAGGGATGCCAGGCAAATGCTTTACGATTGAGCTACACCCCAGCCCAGTTAGAGATTTTTTAATAATTTTTTTCAGGTTAATTGAAGCAAATGTGTCTATAATATTGAGTATGCGTGATAGATATGTGGGGGTTCAATATGCTAACCTTCTTTTATGTGGTCTTAAGATTGTTCAGGATGAAAGAGTAAAAATAATCCCCCAGAAAACTTTGTTTTTCACAGATTGAATTTATATCTATTGAAGGAAGTGAGAGTAGGGTTGGTAGTGGGGGGCGGGGGGGGTTCACCTCCGAGGACCTCTTGTGCTTACGTTTTGTATGTCCCTCCGATGAGATTCCTAGAAGGAATCAAATCCAAGCTGGAATACCAGCTGATTGTTCTGTTTGCAGGGATGAGGAATAACAGCCAGGGCTTCACACTATTAGGAGAATTGGTCTTTCACTGAGTTCCCTCCTCAGCCCAGGGTTGTAAGGCCCTTAGGATTCATGATAAATTGCTTCCAGCAATCTGCGATACCAATTTATTCCCAGAAGGTAAAGTCTGGGGTACTGGGTGGGTAACAAAGGAAGTCGGAAAGGAATATGAGGACCATGTTGTCATCACAATGGGATGGTGAATACTCGCTCATAAATCACATCTGGAAGAATGAATAGAAAAGTCTGTCGGAACAAAGGGCCAGCTAATCTTCGTGCCTGTACAGCTCTCGAGGGTTGTCCTGTAACATGGAGCCATTACTGTTTTTGAGAATGTAACCTAGAGCGATTGCTTTCATGTTCAATAGCATGAAATGCCGAGGATTTTCTTCTTGCCAAGTTCCTAAACTGAAATGTCAATAATTCTTTGCGAAAGAAACTTGGTATTAAGGCTTACAGATTGCTGGAAGGGGTCTCTGGAGTTTTATCTGATCCATCTCTGGCACACGCCTTGTGAATTCTCTTAAGCAGCTTCTGTGCATTCAGAGAACAAGGGTCACTGGCATCCTTGAAATGCTGCTTCATATAGGACCAGAAGATGGCTGGAGGAGGGGCTCAGTGGTAGAGTGTGTGCCTAGTAGCTCAAGGCCCTGGGTCACATTCCCAGAAACAAAAGCAAACAACTAACAAAGACAGACACCACACAGTTTGAAAGTTGCTTGTTCTGTCTTGTCTCCCTAGACCTTAAAGCAGTCATTCTCACTGGTTGGTGGTGCGTGCTCACCTGGGAGGCACCTCATTCCATTTCCATTTGCCTTTACATATTGACAATGTTGCCTTCCATTCTTAAGGCTCATTGGTTCTGCCCCAGGACCCCTACTTGCTGTATGGAGATGAGGCTCTGTTATTCTCTCTGCCCAGAACCCTCTTTCTTCAGCTACCTTCCTGTAGCTTTAGATATACAGATCCTTAATAAATGTTTGTTGACTGAACAAGGCCATTACTTTGCTTGTCTGTGTCTTTATACTGAAATTCTTTTGGGGGTATTTTATTGGTGGTCTCACGTATCTCAGGCTGGCCTTGAACTGCCAAGAATGACCTTAAAATTTTGATCATCCCTCCTTCTTTACCTCTGGAGTGTTGAAGTGCAGATTTTAGGAATGAGCCATCATGCTTGGTTTTTGGGATTCTAGGTATCAAAGCCAGACACTACCAAGTGAACTCCAATCTCAGGCCCAAGCTTTTAATATAGTTAGCTAACAATATATATATTTAAAAAAAAAATTTCCACTTGGCGGTTGCCTTTGTTGATGTATCTTCTTCCTTTCCCCAAAATTTTAATTTCTTCCATCTACCACAACAGAAGAAGATAGTAAAAGTGAGGGATTGTTGGGGCTCTGAGCTCCTTGGGCAGTTAGAAAAGGAATAGAAACTAAAGCAATCTTTGGATGTGACAGAGGTTGACATGAAGAAGTGCAGAAGGAATGGGAACCAAACAAGGGGAAAGAAAGAAGCACAGGAAGCCTGACTTTCCCATTACCCTCCTGCTATGGGGCCGAGGAGACAACCTCAAACATTAAGGGCAGGTCCTGAAGAAGGGGAATGTGGGGGTCAAGGAATGGACTCTCTTCTCTGTAGAACGGAACACTGTAGGCAATATATAGAAACAAGTCTTCCTGGTGCTCCTGATATAGCTCATCTGTCATGGCCCTGGTGTTGTTGACAAAGAGAAAGAAAGCAGCATGTAGATAAAATCGCCTCTGGATCAAAAAATAGAGTTGACCAACTAATTGTAAGATGAGAAGGCACCAGATCAAGCACCCAAGTTTTGGAACCCTTTTCTAATGTTCCCAGGGCTGCTCCCAGGATTTCTTTTGAATTTCCGTGCCCTCAGAGAGGCCTCTCCCAGCTGACGAGCCTCTGTATACAAACTTCATTTTCTCCAAAATGAGGTGAGACCAAGCTGAGCTGAGAGGATCCAGGAGTCTGGGGTACTGGGTCAGAGGGCAGAGGTGGCTTCCACTCAGATAGCCAATATATACATTTTTGGATTACTTTTTGTGAGCCAGTGTCTATCACAGATTAGGCATACAACTAAACAACCAGTCAATAGTCATGGAAAGCAATAGATGCGCCAGGCAGGTGGCTTACCCCTGTAATCAGAGGGCTCTGGAGGCTGAGGCACAAAGATTGCTGAGTTCCAGGGTAGCCTGGGCTATAGTGTGCACCCCTCTCTGAGAGAGAAGGAGAGAGGAAGAGGGAGAGAGAATATGCTGATGTTCTTTTTAAGTTACGGTAAAGAAATATTACAGAAATGGAAGTCGTTTTGTCTATGCCTCCTTTATCCACGCTTTTTCTAAAGCAATGAAGATGTGGATCCTGTCTCAGGAATGCCCCTTTGTTGGTACACTAGCTAGTTGATGTCGACTTGACACCAGCTGAAGGGAACCTCAACTGAGAAACTGCCCCCACTAGACTGCTGGTGCATTTTATTGCTTGGTAATTGATGTTGGGAAGGCCCATATCACTGTGGTTGGTGCCACCCATGGTCTGATGGTCTTGGATGCTGTAAAAGAGCAGAGGAAGCAAGCCAGTAAGTAGCATTCCTCCATGGGTCTGCTCGGGTTCCTGCCTCCAGGTGTCTACTCTGGATTCCTGTCTTAGCTTCCCTCAGGGATGGACTTATAAACTGTAAAGTGAGATGAACCCCTTCCCAAGTTGTCTTGGTCATGGTGTTTTATCACAACAATAGAAATCTTAAGACAGTGGGCTTCATCTTCCAAGTGAGGACCCCACAGTCCTTTGTAACTGGAGCCTTCCAACAGCTAGAGCTACGGTAGTGTGCATCGAAGTCTTAAACATACACACAGCCTTTAACATTCTCCACCTGTAAAGATATGTTTGAATGAAGTAGGTAAGGGATGGATACACAAAGATAAAGGTTTTCAGCATTGCTGTTTGTAAGATAGGAAAGCTGTATCTATTAAATCATATGATGGGAAAGGGGGGCTGGAGAGATGGCTCAGCGGTTAAGAGCACTGACTGCTCTTCCAGAGGTCCTGAGTTCAATTCCCAGCAACCACATGGTGGCTCACAACCGTCTGTAATGGAATCTGACGCCCTCTTCTGATGTGTCTGAAGACAGTGTACTCCTATACATAAAATAAATAAATAATTAAAAAAAATTTTGATGTGAGGCTGGAGAGATAGATGCTCAAGGATACACTCAGGCATGGTCTCACCCTCTTTCTCAAAACCTGCTTTGGATAAGAATAAAGGATGCCATCAAGGAAACAGTTATAATTGTTGACCTCAAACTGGAACGAATACCTGTTACTAAGAACTGCAGAACTGGGGCTTTGGTGAAGGAGGAAGCTGAGAGCTGACACATAACCTCCCAGGGCTAGAGACTTATGTCCCAGTTATAAAAGGCTTAGGCAGCGATCCCTTGAGTTCTGCCTGTGGCTTGCAGAAGATGGAGAGTGACCCCATACAAGTTGGCCTGGATAACACAGAAGGGAAGGAATAAGGAACCAAAACTGAAACCAGGAAAGACACATTCTGGGTATGAAGTAGAGCACCAGCATGTGTGTGGGTGTGCGTGCGTGCGTGCGTGGGAATGACTCAATGGGTGGAGGTGTTTGCTGCTCAACCTGGCTATCTGGCTTAGTATAGGTTCTTTAAAGAAAGTTGGGTTTTTTTGGGGGGGGGAGGGGTGTTGTTTGTTTTGAGACAGCGTTTCACGTAACCCAGGATGGCTTCAAACTCTTGATTCTCCTGCCTCCTGGATATTGGGATTACAAGCTTGCATCTCACAACACCTAGCTGATGGATTCTTGTCAGGGTGATTTATTGGTGGTGCTCTCAGAAGAAGCCTCTGGAGAAGTAAGGAGGAGCAGAGAGCAGAGACAAAGGCAGAGACAAAACTCAAGATAGCTGCACCCAAAGTCTCCCCTTGTCCCAATTCCACAGCAAGCCTCGGACTGTGAGAAGTCCCAGGGTATGCTGCTCACCTACAATAAGGGATCAGCATTTGCACACTTCCAGCCCACATTCAGGTGGAGGACAGTCCCTTAGGTGTTTCTGGTAAAATGTCTTCTGTCAGTTGAGGGTTGTTCTTAGGAATAGGGATTGCTATGAGCCCTCAGTAACCAGCACTCACGGCAGCTGCCACATGAGTCACTAACATAGACAGGGCATCTGGGCAGAGCACCAGCAACATCCATTGAAGCAGCGCTTCTGCAAGGGTGGTCCTGGAATATCTGTTGGCTTCATCTCTGGATACTTGTTGGAGATGCAGATCCCTCATCCAACCCCTAAGCCTACTGGATCCCAAACTCTGCAAGCAAGACTCAAGCATCTGCATTTTATTTTATCAAGCCTTCCAGGTGATTTTAACGCATGGGCAAATGTGAGAACCACTGTCTTATGGGGGCAGATGACTGGAAACTGTAAAACAAGCAGTCCCAGAATAGTAAAGGACATGCAGAACATGTTTTGCAAGAGAAATTACACACAGAACTACCAGACTCAAGTGATCCTCTGCTAGGGTAGCTGGGACTGTAGGTAGGCACCTGCCAATTCCTGTGTCTCCCGTATTCCAGGAATATTTGCTATAGGACAGTCCACACTGGAGTAGGCATCGGTAGAGTTACTGGACTTCAAGTATAAAGGGATCAATGGCCTTCCTGGCAGAATAAATTATTCAAGTGCCAGAAGAAGTAAGCTGGGTTGACCTGAGTTGCCTCCTCTATAACTTAGCTACCAGAAGATCAGCTAACAATGTCCATAAATCTCAGGTAGAGATTGGGGCATCAGATGCCTTAGCTCACCCACCATGCTTTTGGCTTAAAGGTGACAGCTGGATTTTGTGAACATGTGAGGCTTCAGGGCAGAGGGTCCATGTGACCTCCTTGGTAAGCTACTGGTAGCTTCAGTGAACTAAACTGCTAGAGATTCTAATCCTGGAGTCTTTTCACAGTCAAGCAGCTAATGATACTTAATAAAATACACACACACACACACACACACACACACACACACACACACACACACACGGAGAAGGGGAAAGAATCTGTTCAGGTGTCATTAGCCCAAACTATCCTAAAATACACTATGTACAGCCTAGGCTGGTCTTGACTTGATGTCTTCCCATCTTGGCCCCCTTGGTGCTGGGATTACAAGGGTGTACTACCATTCCTGGCCTGAACACACTATTTTAATTGCCTCCATCCTGTCAGAATGGGGTGCAGGCTCAGAGTCCTCACATATAGCCAAGTACTACACAGGGCACCACCCTCATGAACAAGGAAAGTATGATGTGGGAGCCCTCCCTTCAAATGCAGACACAGGAACAGTGGTTGTAACCCAATGAGAGAGCACTTGTCCAGCATGCAGGAGGTCTGGACTTGATCCCATTAAACAACCAGAATTAACAAAAGGGAAGAAGTGTATACATAATAATATGTCAGAGCACAATCCAAGAATGGAGTCATGTGAGAATTTTGAGTGCTGGTGAGAAAATGCCAAGAAAATGAAAGTCTTGTGACCCCAGCTTCTTCAAAAACATCAAGTTGTTCTTGGGATGTGTTTTCTTGCCCCTATCAGGTGTAGAGTGAGTTTACCTCAGCCGTTGTTTTTCATGTGTCTGTGGAAAAATATTTTTTGCCACCTGTGGCTTGTCCTTGTGATTGAATACCTCACTCGTGTGATTCTAACCCTCTGGGTATTCATTGTCTGATGCTCTGAATAAAGTTGGCTATTGCATGAGACTTAAGTCCATCTCATTATTGGGGCCTTCTCTCCCAGTTTCACACTGCTAATTAGAGCCATAACAGTAGTGAATTGTGTCCTTCAGGTCAGTTGATGTTCTGAGAGCCATCTACTTCCAAATAAGTCATTAGTTCCGACAGACCGACGTCTTTCACCTACCAGTAACTCACAATGTTAGGCAAGAAGGAGTTTATTCTTGGAATCTACACCTAGGGCTTGCCCCCCTCCCCCTACATCATACATTAGACTTGAGCTTCTTTCTGTAGTGTAGTTCTGTCCACCTGAAGTGCTGTTCTGGTTTACTTTCCTGTTGTTGTAGTAAACACTATGCAACTTGGAGAAGAGTTTACCCCATCTTACAGTTCCAGATTATAATCCATCACTAAGGACAGTCATAGCAGGAACCCAAGACAGGAACCTGGAATCAGGGACCATGGATGAGTGTTGGTTACTGAAACACTCTCTCTCACTACCCCTTTCACCCCTCCCTGTATGCTGTACACACACACACACACACACACACACACAGAGAGAGAGAGAGAGAGAGAGAGAGAGAGAGAGAGAGAGAGAGAGAGTCCAGACCCATCTGCCTAGGAATGATACCACTCACAGTAGGCTGAACCCTCCTAAATCAATTAGCAATCAAGAAAATGATCATAGAATCCTCATATAGGCCAATCTAGTCTAGGTAGTTCTTTGACTGAGGTCCCCTCTTCCCAAGTGACTCTTGTTTTCATGAAGTTCACATTAAAATTAACCAGAACTCATTCTCTGCAGGTTCCCCTCCCAAGTGTGGAGGTCCCCAGTGTGTCCTTGAAGACCAAGCTCAAGTTCTACTAGCTCCCTAGAGCTTTGTTGGATTCACCCAGCTCAGGGTTGGCTCTCTCCTCTGTGTCCTCAGCTCTAGCATATCCTAGCCTACCTTGAGTGACTGTTTGCATTGCCTATATCTGATCCCCATAAGGTTAGGCTGGAGCACCTCAGCTATGTTATGGTGGTTTGAACAAAAATGGCCCCATAGACTCACAGGGAGTGGCACTATTTGAAAGATGTGTGTGATCTTCTTGGAGTAGGTGTGGCTTTGTTGGAGGAAGTGTGTCACTAGGGGTGGACTTTGGGGTTTCAAATGCTCAAGCCAGGCCCAGTGTCTTTCTCTTCCTGCTGCCTGCCTATTCAGATATAGAACTCTCAGCTACCTCTCCAACGCTGTGTCTGCCTGCATACTTCCATGACCATGATGAACTGTAAGCCAGCCCCAGTTCAATATTGCCTTTATAAGAGCTGCTGCGGGCTGGAGAGATGGCTCAGTGGTTAAGAGCACTGACTGCTCTTCCAGAGGTCCTGAGTTCAATTCCCAGCAACCACATGGTGGCTCACAACCATCTGTAATGGGATATGATACCCTCCTCTGGTGTTTCTGAAGACAGCTACAGTGTACTCACATAAATAAAATAAGTAAATCTTTTTTTTTTTTTTTAAAGAGCTGCTGTTGTCTGGTGTCTTTTCACATATATCTTGAACATTTTGCATTGTTCTGTGCCCAGAAAAGAATCAGCTCTCAGTGCTTAGCATATTGTAGAGAACTGAACTGGGAAAATGGAGGTCTGTTTAATTCCAAAAATTTGGTCTCAGCAGCTCGCATTTGTTGACAACTGGGAGTTTGCTATGCTTTACAGACAAGGACTGAGGGAGAGTGAGAAGTGGTCCAGAGGCTGCAGCCTTACAAAGTGCAGCAGAAGGAGGGCAGTGCCCCGCCCTGCATCAGTCAGGCCACTCTCAAAGCTGTCCACTCTCAGGGTCACCACACAGACCCATGCCCAGGTTATTGAGTTACAGAGCAGCACAGAGAATCTTTATTCAGTGCCCATATTGTCCTTTCATACACACTGGCTCTGAAAAAAGGGGACCCAAAGAGGCAACTGTGGGACAAAAGGACTCCGAGACAACAGGGGCACTCTGGCACGTTCTCTGGTCCAGTCATGGTTCTGGGGGCTCGCTCATGAACCCTCTGGGAGACACTACTCATGTCCCGTTTTATCCTTCAGCATACTGAGGCAGCTTAGCCAATGTCATATGGTCATTTGGGAACAGATCCAGGACTCTGGCCTGTGCAAATCTCAGTGTATTGTTTATTAGCTCAGAGAACTCACACTCCCCTGAGCCCTGACTCCCTCATCCACAAATGGGGATAAATAATATCCTTTGGCAGGGGGAGAAAAAAATTACGTGAGAATACATCTGAAGGTGCCTATGCTAAGTAGATGATTAATAACTAACATGTATTTTGTTTGTTTGTTTGTTTGTTTGTTTGTTTGAGATAGTCTACTATGTAGCCCAGGTTGGCTTCAGTTAGGATCTTCCTGCTTCACCCTCCCCCGTGGCGTGCACCACACCAGCACTAATTATTTTTATAGCAGACATGTCTGTAATCCCGGTACTTGGAGGATCAGGACTTTGAGGATAGCCAAAGCTACTCTATAGAGTTTGAGGCTGGTATGTGTATTTGCATGAATGTAAGTGCACCGTGTGTGCCTGGTACCCAAGGAGGCTGGAAGGGGCATCACAACCACCTATCACTGGATTTACGTTCTCTAGTGAGTCTCCATGGGGGTGTTAGAAGCTGAACTCTGTGAGAGCAGCAGGTGCTCTTGATCACTGAGCCAGCTCTTTAGCCTTTATCACTATTATTTGGGATTTTCGAGTATGTGTGTCTGTGCGCATTCTGTCCTGTGTGTTGGAGTGTCATCATAGACCAGAAGAGGTTGTCAGATGCCTTGGAGCTGGGTGACAGGTGTTTTTGTGACCCACCTGACATGGGTACCAGAAACAAAACTCAGGCCTTCTACCAGAATAATGAGTGTTCTCAACTGCTGAGCCACTTCTCCAGGGCCCTTCCCCCTTTGGAAATATAATCTCACTGTGTAGCCCTGGATGGCTTGTAACTCCTTCTGTAGACCAGGCTGGTCTTGAACTCACAGAGATCCAATGCCTCTGCCTCCTGAGTGCTGGGATTAAAGATGTGAAGCATCGTACCTGACCTGATTTATTTTTAAAGGTGAAACAGTCAAGCATAGTGGCACGTGCCTCTAACCCCAGTACTTGGGAAGTGGAGGCAGAAGGATCAGGAATTTGAGGATAACTGAGGCCACCCTAGAATTTGAGGCCAGCCTGGGCTACATGAGTCACTGTCTAAATAAAATGAAATAAACCAAGTAATTGCAAGATATAATTGATATAGTTGAACATACCTTGAGTCCTAACTGTTGTGAGTCTGAGGATTGTAAGTTTACAGCCATTCTGGACTATATAACTAGATCCTGACCCATGTAAATCAATACATAAATGCAGTGCTAAAGTATTGGGTGTAGCCCCTAAGGCAGAGTCAAGGAGGAACTGTTTGTATGCTGGCAAAATATTTCCCATGTCCATTTGCTCATCACCTTTAAAGGTACTTTGCTGTGATGTGAACAGCTATGTCCGCATCTTCACAGGAAAATACGTTTGATGAGTGCCACATATGAGTGTTCTTCCTTCAGCAAATGATGCCTTCGCTGATTACATTACATCTGTGTGCTATCAGAAAAGACGACAGAGCGGGCCTGCACAAGTCGGAAAAGAAGCTGTAAGGATCATGCTGGAGCCACTCAAAAACAGCCAGACGGATTTTAATTGTTAGCTTGTTGCATCTTCCGACATCTTAAACATCAAGTCACAGCTGTGTGAACTTTACACTGTGACCATCATACACAAATATAAAAAGAAGCAGACATGACAGATGAACTCATGGCTACCCATCAGCCCAATGCCACCTAACACAAAAGACCAGTAAGAGACTGTGAGCCAGTAGAACAGAGTTACAACAGGGCCTAAATGGAGCTTTTACTGGTGCCTGTGATTCGGTTTAGTTAAAGTTATAAAGCTTTTGCGGCAGTACCAGAGAGTCAGATTTCTTTGCAATCTATTCAAAGATGGTAGAGGGAGTAGAATTAGATTATATGTTGCCATGGAAACACCTATCACCAACAATATCAACGGATTTCAATCTTTCGGCCAGAGAAGTGTTTCCAATGTCTTTGGTTCCTACAAGGAGAAATAACCCCCACCCCTCGCTGGGTACTAAACAACCAGTTCAGCATTTTAAACGATTGGTTCTATGAGGGGCAAAATCGGACTAGTGGATTGAGCTCGTGACGTCATCATCACCAGTCACTACACTTCAGAAGTCTGCCAGCCGAGCACGAGTCCCCCCTTACCCCTCAGAAGGCGGACACACTGGACGGTCTCCGCTGGGGGAACAGTGTGGAGCTGTAACTTCTGCTCACAGCTCAGTATTGCTTTACTTCTGGTTGTAACAATTTGTGCTGGTTGTGTGCTGTGAGCTGCATTGCCTCCCTGGTAGTTATTTCTTTAGATTAGAAAAATCTCAGCTAGTAATTCATCTGGGAACACAGGTCAAAGATAAAAGACATCTGTACTGGTGTGAGGGAGTACTAAGCTTGGAGAACCTTCCTGCTGGTGTCCTAGAGCTGAGGCAAGTGTCCAGGTGGAGAGCAAAGCTTTTCCAGAACAGCACGGACTTCCTCAGGCTTGTAGTTCCAAGGGCCAGGTTTACCCTGGAAGAGAGGTGAGGCATGTGTTAGAGATCTCACCCTACAATGCCTGTCATGTCTGGGGTGTGGCTGAGAGATATCACAGTTAATGATACTACATGGGAGTCATCAACACAGGACAGTTACAGCCTTGAGGTGGGTCAGGTCACTCAGGGAAATTGTGGAGGGTGGCACCAACATCTAAGCTAAGGACTGGGCAGAGAAGTAGGAAGGAAAACACAAAGTGACAGAGGTCTAGAGAAGGGGACCAAACCATAAGCTCCTCTTGAAACATCAGCCCTCTCACTGAGTTCCTTCTACAGAACCACCTCTGGCTGACCAGATCCTCTGCCCTAGCTCAGTCCTCTTCAACCCGAGTTGGGCAAGAATCATACTTTCTGTCTTTAGTCGCTGCTTTCTTTGTCTTCTCTCTTTAGACACCAACGATCTTTCCAAAGTACAGACTTGATCAGACCATGGTTCTCCTGCCCAGAACCTTCCTATTGCTCCCCTTGGCCTTTGGAGGAAGATGATCTCTGGTCCAGAACCAGACCCTGGTCCTCTCTATGCTGCATCCCCTACTTGTGCCTTGTCCTAACGTGCAGACACCCTGCCCACCCACTTCTCTATTCCCATCAAATTTCCCTCCCTAAGCTTGTGGTCCCGTCCCTGAACAGCCTGTCACCTGAGAGCCAGATCAGTTCTGACACCCCACACTCTTTCATTTGCATGTTGTCCTCAGCACATCTTCAGTGTCTCAATAGCAGAATCGAATTGTTGGAGATTCAGAAGTAAAAATATTTACTACCTAGCTCATTAATAGAAAAGTGTAGCTGACCCCTGCTCTGGATTCCTACAGCACTTGGACACTGTTACACCATTCCTCTCCTCTGTGTGTGTATTTGTGTGTGTGAAGGTACATGTGGAAGCCAGAGGTCAACCTTGGGTATTGCTCCTTAGTCATTTAAAAAAATTCTCTATATGGAATGGGGTGGGTATGTACACGCCAGAGCAGTATTCCTGGACTCCAAAAGAAGGCACGGTATCCTGTGGAGGTGGAGTTACAGAGGTTGTAAACTTCCTGCTGGGAGCCGAACTTGGATCCCTGGAAGTACAGCCTCTTAACTGCTGAGCTGTCTTTCCAACCCCAACTTTGCTTTTTGAGATATGGTCTCTCACTGGTCTGGAGCTTACCCATTAGGCTAGACTCCCTGGCCCTGGAGCCCCAGAGGTCTGCCTGTTTGCAATCTTAGCATTCCAGTAACGATGTCTGTATGAGAGTAGCTATGAAGCTGGGCCGACTGTTCCCAAGGCATTTTCCTGTTTCATTTCCAGCCTCTAGTCAGCAGATCACCTCAGCAGTGACAGCTCCAAAGCCTTCCTCTACTGCTTGCCTGGTGACCTTGAGCAAGCCATTTCTTCTCTGAAGATCATGTATAAAATGGAACCATTTTCTACTCAGCCAAGGGCCAGTGAGATGGTTCAGTGGGTGAATGTGCCTGCTGCCAAGCCCAATGACCTGAGTTTCATCCTCAAGACTCCTCTGGTGAAAGGAGAAACTGACCTCCACAAATTACCCGCTGACTCCCACAGTAGCATGCATGTGCCCCCTCCACACATGCAAGACAAATTCAAATGTAATTTTAAAAATTAAAACTAAAGGCTAGCTAGGTATGATGGTACATGCCTTTAATCCCAGCATTCGGAAAGCAGAGGCAGGTAGATCTCTGTGAGTTCAAGGCTAGCCTGGTGAGTTCCAGGACAGCTGGAGCTATGTAGAGACCCTGTCTCAGACAGATAGATAGATAGATGATAGATAGATAGATAGATAGATAGATAGATAGATAGACATGAATAAAAACTAAACAACATCAAGAGTTAAAGATTAAGCCAGACATTGGATGCTGAGGAAGCCAGGAGATTGCACTTTCAGTCAAATGCTAGCATGTTCGTGGGCACTGCTTCATGCAGCACCAGGCAAAGATCAATCTCATTTTGCAAAAGAGAAGACAGGAAGGCTTTGAAGTGAAAGAACTCCCCAGGTTACATGCATGAGAAGTCATGGAATAGTGCTCTCCCTGGGATGAAATCCTCCTCTGCCCTGTGACACCAACCCCATTGCCCTCCCCTGGAAAGCCTAGGTCATCACCTTGTAGCAGATCCTGCCCTCCTGTACCACATAGAGCCTCTCAGGCAGAGCTGCGTAGAGCTGGCTGCTCTGGTTCTGCATTGTGTCCACCACCACAGGGCACTGGGGGCTCCTGGCCAGCAGCAGGTGTGCTGCCTGCAGGCGGTCCTGGAGGCTCCGGTGCTGCCTGATGTCCATGTTGTTCTTAAAAGCCCAGCCATCTGCAAGAGGAAGATTAGACTACAGCTGCACAGACGTGATGTACAGTTCCCGGAGTCCCACCTACTTTTAATAGAAAGCCTCACGTAGCAGTGTCCTGTTGGAGAAATCGGCCAAGTCTCCCCTCAGAGATGAAATGAAAGGCCACAAAGAGGGTTACCAGAACCAAAGCACTACCTGTGCAGGCCTCAGGTCTTCAATGAGAGATAGTTGGACAAAGTGGCTCTTGATCTTTCATCTACCTTTGAACTACTGGAAGGCTTTAGAGGAAGAATCAGCCTGTTTAGGTTGGCAGCAAGAGTGGAGCCAGCTCCCAGCATGCCAAGATTGTTTTTGCCTCAACCGAATTTAGAAGCAAGGATCAGAACAGGGGTTTTCCTGGTGTGAGGTCTCATGTCCAGTCCTGGTCCTGTCTCGTCCCTCCCTAACCCCCCTCCCATCCCTCACCACCCACCCTGTTCTCCATGGCCCCCATCCTCACCCCCTCCAGCCCTGTTAGTAACAGGGATTCCCAGCCCTGCTCTAGGCCATTGAGGAATGGGTTCTTAAGTGTGTATTTTCACACCCTTCTCCATGATTCTTATGTACTGGACAGCTTAAGAACCCCTATTCTGCCTGGGCCATAGTGTTGTATGCCTTAATCCCAGCACTTGGGAGGCAGAGGCAGGAGAGTCTACAGAGGCCAGCATGGTATACACAGTGAGTTCCAGGACAGCCAGGGCCTTACCAGAAAAAAAAAGTCCCCAAAAAAAAAAAAAAAAAAAAAAAAGCAAAGCAAAACAAAAACAAAACCTACTGCTCTGGAATCTCAACACACACACACACACACACACACACACACACACACCAACTAGTTCTTACCACAGTGTTTTTCCCAAAATGCAAATCTGTGCTTGTCACTCCCCTGCCTAGATCTTTGGATGGATTCTTATCAGCTTCAAGCTAGCTTCAGGCTGCTTAATGTCTTTCAGTTTTAAAGGTGAGTGCCTACAGGAAGGAGGCTCTTGTTTCTCTCTCCCTGGGTCCAGCATGTGCTTGAGCACAGAACAAGAGCTTATTGAATACAGCCGAGTGATTCTGCAAGGCAGCTGCTTTCCTATGTGTGAAGTAGAAAACAAGTCTGGAAGTTGGCTGAGGTCACATGGCTAGCACATGATGGTGCAGGACCTGTACCCAGGTTAAAACCCAGTCCATGACCATCCATCCCACTGTGTCATGTGCCTCTGTATTTTACCTGGATAAACATGGGAAAGCCAACCAACTGACTTTGGGTACAGACCCCAGGGTCCCTAGGATTGGTGGGCACTGGCTCTGTACATTTTCTCTCTGAAGTTCACATCCAGTTCTGTCTGACTGATAACAAGCATCTCAGAGCAGGAGACAGGGAGGAAGAACTGTCTGGTGGGGGAAACAAGACCCAGAGGTGACAATTATAGGAAGCTTTTCCTTAGTGGCTCAGGTGGGTGGGCAGATCTGAGCTCTAGAAAGAGTGAGAGTTGCTGGATCTGACTTCAGGACAAATGCATCAGGCGTCAGAACCAGGAGTCAGTACCAGGGTGACCCCAGCCTGCTGGCAACTTGTTCTTTTGGAAATGAAAGCTGGATCCTCTAGGACTCTGTTCCTCAAAGTGTGACCCTAGGCCAGCTGCCCCAGCAGTCCCTGGCCACACCCCAGCCCTCCAGCATCCAAATCTCCAGGTGGCCCTATGAAAGTTTGCCACCCCAGAACCAGCTTTGGCTGAGCTCCAGCTGCCATCTCTGAGACTGGCAAAGCCCTGTCTCTTCTCAGCTATGGAGGCTACAGATCTCAGTGGACTGCCCAGGGCTGCTTCTCACAAAGAGATCTACGCCATGTGCTGGAGCTCCTGTTACCTTAAACTGTCCTTGTTTCTTTCTTTGTTTTTTTGTTTTGTTTTGTTTGGTTTTTTGAGACAGGGTTTCTCTGTGAAACCTTGGCTATACTGGAACTCACTGTGTAGACCAAGCTGGCCTTGAACTCAGAGATCCACCTACTGTGCCTCCCAAGTGTTAGAATTAAAGGCATATACCACCACTGTCTGGTGCACAAACCATCCTTTGAAAATATATTTTATGGAAAACTTTAAATATACATAAGACTACAGGAGAGAGCATGCTCATGTCCACACACGTATTACCCCATGATATTTTAAAATTTCCCCCAAAATGTGAGCGAGAATGGAAGCTGCCTGTCAAATGAACACAGTATTAAGTTGAAAATTCTCAGGTGTTTGAGTGCAGAGAAATAAAAATAGAGTAGGCTTAAGTTGGGGTCATGGAATATGCATCTTCAACAAGCAATCTAGGTGGTCCTGTCTTCAAGAATTTCAATACCACACGAGGATATAGACCACACTGAGATGTACACCATGCGGCCAAATGGGTGAAAATGATCGGAGAGATCTCTGTGCTCCCCACTCATGGGCAAGCCAGCAAAGATAATGCAGCCTGGATGCTCATTCACCCAGTTTCCACAGAGCCCTGACTAGGACATGGACCCTCCAGAGTGCTGGGTGACAAGGACTCAGAGAACCTCTCCCACCATGTGTACAGGCAGGTGAGCAATGGTTCCCCTCTACCGTAGAAGCCTTCTTTGAGCTCTGAATTTGAGACTGGGGCTAAATTTAAGGCTTCAGTCCCCATGATGGCCAGGGAAATGGGGATGTGTCTGATCATCCTGCAGAGTTCAAGGACCAAGATGTAGATATTTCTAGAAGGAAAGCCTGTCTCACTATTTCAACTTTCTTAGCATGGGAGCAAGGTATCTTGTGTGGCAACAGTGGTAATGACATGGTTAGGGCTGGAAAGGGGCTCCTACTTATGATGTAAGAAAGAGCTATTCTACAGTAGTGTTCCTCCAAGTGTGGTCAGGGGTAGTAGCATTACCTAGAACTCAACTCAGATCTGTGAAGGCATCTGCTTTAGCAGTGTCCCCAGGAATATGGGGTATTACCAAAGCTTAATGAGCTATGATCCAGACAAACCATTGTCTTGTCCTTTTGATCTTAGGATATTGCCTGGAAAATAGCTAAAGGGCAGCCATTTTCATTTGTGCCACACCAGGTTTCAATTCCTTGTCAATGTGCTCAAACCAGTTGCCCTCCTCCAAGCTCCCACTTAACCATGTTCCTTTTCAGACTTCTGCTCTGTACGTTCTTATTGAAAGCAGACTGTGGAGGGAGAGGCAGTGGGAGAGAAAGCCCGCTCTGGGCTTCTCTGGTCCTCCCTCCTTCCCTTTCTCCCTCCTTTCCGTCCCACCTATAACCTGGGCTCCAATGATGGCGAGAGAGAAGAGTGGAGGCTGGGAGTCTCTGTACCTGTGGCGTGCGCTTCTTCAATGTAAATGATGAGGAAATCGGCTGCGGAGGCAAAGTCGTCTACGAGTCTCTTGAACTGCTCAAATTTGAAAAGAAATGAAGGTCAGGTGCAACTGCCAAAGTTCAACACCAGGGGCCTGTTGCCTGCAACGGGAAGGAACCATAGGAGCTGTGACTTGCACGTTTCCTTTCACATGTACTGTCTTCCCTCCTGTGCTCAATTCTGTTCCTCCTGCCCCTGTGGGATGAGTTCCGGGCACCAGGCAAAGGCCAAGCCTAGATGGCATGACTAGTGGCAGATAGGGCTAACTTTTGCCTCTCTGAAAGCAGAGGTTTTGTTAGGTGTCTCAGTGACCACTAGATGCTAGATGGTAATCAAAGTAAAAAATCCTTCTCTGCAGACCGTAGTTTATAGGGTGGGCAGACACCCATCCTCCACAAGATGTGATTGCTAATATTCAGAGTGGGTAGTTACTCCCTTCTTTGAGACAATATCTTAATATAGAGCACTGGCTAGCTTGGAACTCACCAAGGCTGGCCTTGAACTCAAAGAGATCTGTCTCCTGAGTGCAGCACCATGCCTGGCAATTCTCTCTCATTTTTACAAAGTTTATGGACTTGCTTCAGCACCCACACACAGCAGGTCAGCGGTGGAGTTAAAATGAAGACCAGCTTCTGGACTTGCAAGTCAGTGCTCTTTCTATTACAGGGACCTCCGTTCCCTCAATGGACATGAAAACACAGACTCTCCAGGAGCTGGAACTGTGGCTCAGCACTTTAGAGCACTGTGATCATGCAGAGTCCATTCTCAGCACCCATGTTAGGTGATTCACGACCACCTGCAATTCCAGTTCCAGGGATCAGACTCTCTTCTGGTCTCTGAGGTACCAGGCACACAGGTGGTGCACATACGTCTACACAGGTTCTCACACATACACATACACATAAGATAGAAAATAAATCTTAAAAGAATACACACTTTACAGGATCATTATGAAAATTAAATAAACTAACGCTGATAAGGGCTTAATATGGTGCCTGGACCATAGGAGATGCTCAGGAAACATACGCTATTGTGAGGAGCTTGGATCTACTCTTTGGGCTCTGAAGCAGTGGAACAGTGAAGACAGCATCCCAAAGGGGACAGGGGTGGGAACTGCTGCAAAAACAAAATCATTGAAAACAAAGAAAGAGCTTCTAGGTTTGCTATGCAGATTCTTCATGCCCCTGCAGTCTCTCTCATCACCGGGCAGGTGTTTTAGTTAGCTGCTATTTAATGCCATACTCTCCTGAGCCCAAGGATGTTGGAAGGGTGACAACAGCCTCCCATGATCATATTGCAGCCCCAACCACCTTCTGTTCTCTGCCAGGAGCACAGAAGCTGAGGCAGCAGCTGCCCCCTCCTACCTGCCTGTCCTTCTTCCCACTGGGCATTGCCTTTTCTATTTCTGGATGTTCTAGGTATCTTTATTAGGTAGAGGCCTCTCCCTCCAGGCCCCTCCCAGTCACTTACCAAATTGCACAGTGTCAATGTCAGTTCACAATGGGGACAGCACCCTGCCATGAGATCCTGGAGGATGCCCACACTAGATCTTGCCTTTCCTGTTTAGTGATCTTGCCCCTTCTGGGACAGAAAGTGACAGCAGTCCCTGTAGGAGCAGGAAGGCACACCCAGAGATAAAGTCCTGGACAATAATGTGTCTCAGACATTTAGAAAAGGCTGAACTTGTGTGGGCTAAGGGTCCTGAAGTCCAAGCCCCCAGAGCTCATGCATTGTCCTACAAGGCTTAACAACTAAATGCAGATTTGAAGATGAACTTGTGTTTGGGCATAGTGGTACAAGCTTGTAGTCCCAGAACTGGGAAGGCTGAGTGAGGCAGGTGAGTGCTGTGAGTTTGAGGTCAGTCACATAGTGAGACCCTGACTTACAATACCACCCTCCAAAACAGATGACATTGGAGGAATCTCAGGGTAACTTCTGCAGAGTACTAAATCCCTAAGCATAAGTCTGACCGTGGGAACCCTTGGTCTCAAGCCTATGAAGTCAGCTCTAGGCAGGAGCCTTCTGTAGCTCCTTAGCCATTGCTGAGGAAAGCCCTGGGTGGGCCACTATTGTACCCTGAGGTTTCTATGGCTAAAGGTGAAGGCTGTTGAGCCCTAGCCAAGCAGCTATTGGAGGCTTGCTAGCCCTGTACAGCGACATGACCTGTTTGAGCAGCCACATCGCCCAAGCTGCTCCTTTCCCCTAAGGGGTCCTACTCCTGTCCCCCACTTTGAGCGCACACACATTCTGTCTTTTAGCATTTATTCTGCATTTACAGTATACTGGGGTCACCACCACAGGCAGCAGTCAGTGGAGAAGGAAGCCATCAGGAATCTGCCTCCATGCGGCGTGGGGTTTGTTCAGCTGGGAGGTTGGCCATAGGCAATGAACAGGCAAGCGAAGCATTGTGAAACTGTGTATGTGTTATGAAAGAGCTCAGGAAGGGTGGCCCACTGCAGACAGGTGGAGCAGGGAAGGCCTCTGGGGAGCTGCTATTCAGCCTGAGAGGTGAAGGACTGGAACAAATCAGCCCTGGAGAAAGGAAGAAGGGCATTTCAGGTAAAGTGAGTCAATGTTCAAAGTCCTCAAGGAGGGACAGATCCCAGTTTGTTTAAGGACCTGTAAGACCACTGTCCAGAACCTGGCGCCAAGGGCAGAGGCTGCAATGGGCCAGAGAAAGAGCTGCTGGGTTTTATTCTAGCTGTGGTAGAAAGTGCCAGAGCTATAAAGCAGGGTAATGGGCATAAGCTATAATTCTTGCCTACTTGGCTCCTTAATCCTCTTTCTCATTTGGAATTCCTATTCTGTATATGACTGATGGGACAGTGTGCCCAGCCTTGCTCTCTGGAAGACCAGAGAAGCAGGCATGCCCCTGCCCCAGCAGCCAGGGGCAGGCAGCAGTCCCCATCCAGGTCTTTTATTCTGGAGTCACTGAGACAGAAGAATTCATTCTCAGCCCAGTGGTGGTACCCTTCAGGGGTGCTGGTGGTGGATATGCCAACCATGGTGACTGCAAGATGTAGTCTAACTTGTTGTTAAAAGGCAGTTCATATCCAAGCCTCCAGATGCTTTTAGATCTCTGGAGTCCAAGTCCCTTCTCGTGTGTGTGTGTGTGTGTGTGTGTGTGTGTGTGTTTATGTGTGCATGTGCATGTATGGGTACATATACATGGATATATGTGTGTGTGTGTGTGTCTGTGAGTATGCTTGTATGTGTGTATGTGCATATGTGGGTACATATGCATGTGTGCATGTGGGTGCATGTGTATGTGGGTGTGCATATGGGTATGTGTGGGTGTATGTGGATGTGTGTAGGTAGATATGCCTGTTTGGAGGTCAGAAGACAACAACTTGCAAGAGTCTTCTTTCTTGCCACCATGGGGATTGAACTCAGGTTGCCTGGTTTCGCTACAGATACTTTTACCCACTGAGCCATTTTGCCTGAACCTCCACAGATGCATCACGGCACACTTGTGGAAAACTGTACCCCTACACATGTACCTGCACATAAAAATAAAAATTAAAATGGAATAAAATTATTTTTTAAAAGAAACCAGAGTAGGGTCTGATGCTTTCAAAAATCCCTAGCTTCGTGTAGCAATCAGATTCACACTTGAATAGCACACTAGCTGCCGTGTGGAGAAAAGACAGAGAGAGAGTTGGGGAGCAGCAGCTGGACTGCTCTGGAGAAGTGGAGCTGCAGCTAATGCACAGGTGGGGAGAGGCAGAACCAACGAGCACACTGCTGGTGCTGGTGGTGAGTGGTGGGGGCTCCCCAGCTGCCCCGTGTTCCATGTCACCCGTTACACATCCTCCTTGCTCTGCTGCATGGGATTTGAAGCAGCTTGCATACATGTTAAAATAGCAAATAATAACAAAAGAAAGAGATCATGGCCTTCTGAAAAGCATAGAGCAGGACAGGAAAAGGACAGAGGCTCCAAAGTGCTATGCACCTTTGAAATTCAGTTTACTTTTTGGCATTGCAGAATGTCGAAACCCAAGGCCTCAAACATGCTGGGCAAGATACGGAGCTATATTCTCAACAACTGTACGTTTGTTAGAACACAGCTGTCTATTGACTTTGAGTTTTCTAGTATCTAGTAAAGAGAGAAGCACAAATAGTTATAATTTCATAATCTGGGGCCAGCAAGGTGGCTCGGAAGTAAGGGGGCTTGCTGCCAAGCCTGACGACTTCAGTTTGGTTCCCAGGACCCACACAGTGGGAGGAGGGAACCTGCTCCTTTGAGTTGTCCCTTGACCCACACACGTGTGCTGTGGCATGTGCATGTGCACACTTAAACACACACACAAAATACATTTTAAAAATAAGTAAATAAATAAATGTTCAGCCTCCAGTGTAAAGGGAAGGCAGGCAGGCTTCTCTGCAGACACATAGCCCTCCTTATCTGGTTCGAAAACTGTTTTTCTAGGAGGCCCTGGGAGGCCCCAGAGTGGAGGGGCCTTCTTTATCCCTGATGGGTGATTGAATAATGATTCATCCCCATGTGACAGGGCCTTCAAAGGGGAGGCTCTGAGGCTAGTCGCTGACAAATGGCTGGTCACTGGACTGTAATGACCCTAGAGAACCACTCTTCAGATAATAAGAAAACTGATTTCAAGTTAGGACCAGTTTTAAATGTTAGCCATCTGGAATTTTGCTTTTAATGGGTAAAAATTCAACAGGCCCCAGAAAGGACAGGCTCATCTGTTTAACTATCTAGAGTGTGGTCGGCACGGTGACGAGCAGCAAGGGCAAAGTCTACCTGGCAGCAGAAATAGGAAGTGTGGGTGCTTACGACTGGCACACTGCTAGTGTCCACAGGCCACAGGCCACATTGTGAGGGTGTCAGGTAAGGACTTGTGGTTAGGTCTGCAGTGTGTATAAACAGGAAATCAGCTCCAGAGTGCGACTGGACTGGGCTCATGCTCATGTCTCCCAGGCCAGCACATGAGCTTCTGGCCCAGGCTCTCTTCTGGAACCCCTTTTTATCATTACCAAGGGATACCCCCTCTGTATACTTGGAGAGACTACAGATCAACAGTTTCCTCTGTGCATGTGTGTGGTGTTCAGGGGTGTGTGCATACTGTGTGTGTTCTTGTTTAGGGCCATGCAGAGGATCAGAGATAGCCAAGAATCTGAGACTCCGGTGTCCCGTGCAACAGTAGAAAGCAGACCCGAAGCACAAGCTCTTGTTTCTGCTCCACTGAGAACTCGCTATGGGACTCTGAACGGTTCTGTACCACTCTTGTCCTTTGTGTCCGAAACAGTCAAGGGGTTATACTAGATTGTTTGTAAGAAATCTTCCTGGACTTCCAATGGGTAGCTCTAAAATGAGCTCTGTATTTATACCCAAAGCATCCTTTGATGTGTCAAAGGCCTGGGAGTTTCTGAAGAGCTATGGGATGCCTTTGTAATTGATCATGATAACACTATTTGGAAACCCTCGCCAAAACTAACCAACACCTTGAGTCGTGTGTGTACCTGCAGGTAGGAGACAGGAAACTCTCCCAGCTCTGGTCCCTTATGACCTCAGCAGCCTCCCCTTGCACCCATGTTCCACATTTGGAAACTCACCTGCCCCTCCCCCTCTGTCCTGGGCTGTTCCCTCAATTCTAGTCCTCATTTGCCCCAGGGCTTCTGGGCTGCTAGGCTCCCCAGTGTCCTGAGTTCTCCAGAACCTTCTCTTCTCCAGAATCTTCTCTCCTCCCATTCTACCTCTCCCTCTGAGCTGTGAAGTGTGCTAGGGTAGAGACCAGTGACACTTATGTCTGTTTCACCAATGCCTGTGATTTCATACAGTTGTCAATGTGCTGAAAATCAACTCCATTTTATAAATGAAGGTTAGGTGGTCTATCTCTGCCTCCTGTATCGTTTGCCTTCTGATACAGCAGCAGGGATCAGGGACAAGCTGTACATTCCCTTTTTCTTTTCTTAAAAAGTGTGTGTGTCCAGGTGCCTGCAGAGGCCAGAAGAGGGAGGCGGATCCCATGGAGCTGCAGTTACAGGCAGTTGTGAGCTACCCAATATGGGTCCTAGAAAACAAACTCAGGCTTTCTAGAAGAGCAACAGCCATTCCTAAGTGCCAAGCCATCTCTCCAGTCCACTACATCCTACTTTATTTTAATCAGGGTCTCGTGTAGCCTAGGCTGGCCTACAACTCTTTAAGTAGCATGAGCTTGAATTTCTCATCCCTTTGAACTCTGCTTCCAGAGTTCAAAGATTATAGACACCTGACGCCATGCTTGATTTGCTGAGCACTGTTTTGTTACTTCTGGATTGGAGATCAAACCCAGACTCTGTGTATGCTAGGCAAACTCTCCACTATTGAGCCAGGGCCCCAGCCAGTAGTTTTTGAGATAGTTCTCATTATATATCCCAAGTTGGCTCTGAACTCCAATCCTCCTGCCTCTGCTTCCCTAGTGCTGGGCCAACAGGTGTTTGCTACCATACCTGAAACCAGGACTCTTTTTAACTGAGAGAGGGCAGTTAACAGACACAAGTAGGTTCTGTGAGCTGGCCAGGGTGGCTTCCAGGGAACTGCTCTTCAGACTGGTTCTCCAGTACTCTGTTCTGTCCCACCAGTGTCTGGCACACCGGAAACACAGCATAAAACCACTGTTCTCATTGCTCTCATTCTCAGTGCTGTATGCTAACTGTTGGCTGAATAAATTAAGGCCCTTTTCATGTTATAGTTTAAATTCATTCATGAGGAGAGAGAGAGAGAGAGAGAGAGAGAGAGAGAGAGAGAGAGAGACTCTTCTTTCACTATTACTTTGAATATTCTCCTCAGTCTGCAAAAATCATATTTATTAGTTCCAAACACACTCCCTCCAGGAAGCCTTCCAGGTCCTGCAGGCAGTCAGGCCCTCCCTGCCCCCGCGCATGTCGCAGGACCATTGAATTTGCTTGTTCTGTTCATCTCTGCTGTGGAACTGTAAAACCCTTACGTCTAGAAGGATTTTGCCTGAGCTACCGATGTCTAGCTGAGGGTCTGGCACACAAGGGATCACTCTCTGACTGTCCATCAGGGTGCACTATGAGATGGATAGAAGAAGGCTGATCCTGAGTCTGACCTGACACTCACTCACTCACTCAGCCAGCTTAGCCTCTCAGATCTCTCTGTTCCCCCTAGAATGAGGGGCTCCCGTTAGGTCAACATTTCCCAAAGGGTGGTGTTAGGAATCAGCATGCTGATCAAAGGCTTCCCGAGAGGAGCTGGGAGGGGAGGCATATTTTACAGATCTGCTTTTAAGCCCCAGAGCCTTTCTGGATGTTTCATGTGCCACCTGTCTTATGGCAATCACAGAAGGCTGACACAGGATGTGGGGGTTCCCAAACTGGTTTGCCCTAGAAACTCTAAGTAGTAAAGCTTATCTGAGGGGTTTGGATTCCCAAGAACATGCTTCGAAAAGCACTGGGTTATCCCCCTGTCTTGGTGCCCTGGGGTCAACTGAATCAACACAGCTCTTTCCCAGGGAGCTCTCCTGGGGGAAGCAGGGGTGGCAGCAGCTGGGTAGGAAGAAGCAATTCTTTGAGGGGAGAGGCAGGCAGGGAAGCCTGGGTCCAGCAGGGAGACAGCAGCTCCCTCATTAGAGAGACCGGAAGTGGTATCTCAGAGGATGAGGCATAAGAGCTGGACCCTGGTGCATAGGGGAGGTGGCAGGCCACACAGAAGGATGTTCCAAATCATTACATGGTGTTAGCAAAGGCACATAGAAGTCAAGCCCAGGATGGGCAAAGCCCCACATTGGTCTAGCAGAGTTAGCATGAAGGAATCTTGGCAATAACATTAGGGTGAAAATTCCAAGCCTGACTA
>JADRCH010000114.1:597756-678732 GCA_019843965.1 Rhynchomys soricoides
AAGACACATTGGTTCATCAGGTCTTCTTTGGTTTCTTTTGTCAGAGTTTTGTAGATCTTGTCCATATATCTTTAGATTCATACTAAGATATTTTACTTTGGGAATGCTAATATAAATGATGTTATGCTTTAAATTTGATTATTCAGCCATTCACTGATCTTCATTGTCAATTGACAGAATCTAGGATCACCTGGGGAGGGGGGCCTCAAAACCTTCTTGTTGCATTAAATGATGTAAGCAGACTTGCCCTCTGTGGGTGGTGCCATTCCCTAGACTGGGATCCTAGGCTGTAAAATGGAGAAAGGAAGCTGAGCAGCAGCATGTATTCACCCTTTTCTCCTTGACTGTGGTTGCAATGTGACCAACTGCCTTGAACTGAGAGGCAGAAAAACCCTTGCTCCTTTAAGTTTGCATTTGGTTGGTTATTTAGTCACAACAATGATATAAGTAACTAATGCAGACGCACACGCACACTCAATGATATCCCCAGTCTAAGTACCTGTGTGTGTGTGTTCATGTGTGTGGTCAAATGCATTGCTGCCATTATTAGTTTGGATTAAAAAAAAAATCAAATCTTTTCCTTTACTTTCACTCATTTTTCTCCAGTGCTATTTTCTTTATGCAAAACTGTTTCTTACTGATAATCATTTTCCTTCTCCATGAAGAAGTTCTTCTGACATTTTTTTGAGATAATCATAGGCAATAAATTCTCTCAATATTTGTTTGCCTGAGATATTCTTTATTTCTTCTTTATTTCCGAGAGATAATTTCTTTCAAATACACTGCTCTTGTTTTCTAAGATATAAATATATCATTGCTGTATGTAAACCATTTTTCTTGCTTCTTCAAATATCTTTACCTCAGATTTTGTCTATAATATATGTAGGTGGCTGAAATGATGGTTGTGGGGTTGGATGTGTGTGTGTTTATGGTACATGGGTGGGGCAGGGGTCACATGCTATGTATGTGGAGGTCAGAGGGCACTTGTAAGAGTCAATTATCTTCTTCTACCATGTGGGTCCTCAGGTTGTCAGGCTTGGCGGCAAGCACTGAGTCACCTCACCAACACTGAACTTTTCTCTTATTACACTCCTTTTGTTTTGTTTTGTTTTCGAGACAGGGTTTCTCTGTGCAGCCCTGACTGTTCTGGAACTCACTCTGTAGACCAGGCTGGCCTCGAACTCAGAAATCCGCCTGCCTCTGCTTCACAAGAGCTGGGATAACAGCTTAGCTACACAGCATTTTAAAAACAGAAAGATAATATGGTTCTTCATTCAGTCTAGAAAGAGCATCTATAAAATTATTCACTTGTTCTGTTTTAAAAAGAAAGTCTTAAGCTAGGCATAGGGGCACATCCCTCTAATCTCAATACTTTTGAGTTTAAGGCCAGTTTGGACTAGTTGGAATCTTATTGACCTTTGTCAAAAAAGGAAGAAGAAGACAAAGAAGAAAAAGAAGAAGAG
The DNA here is from genome assembly GCA_019843965.1 of Rhynchomys soricoides. Classification (NCBI taxonomy): domain Eukaryota; kingdom Metazoa; phylum Chordata; class Mammalia; order Rodentia; family Muridae; genus Rhynchomys; species Rhynchomys soricoides. Next base: position 599,220 of record JADRCH010000114.1, read on the forward strand.
GAAGAGGAGCAAGAGGAGGAGGAGGAGGAAGAGGAGGAGAAAGAGGAGAGGAGAAGAAGGAAGAGGAGGAAGAAGAAATCTATTAAAATCTTAAGAAAATTAAAAGCAAGTTAATGCTTCATTAACTAGAAAACTAATCTCAAAACCACTAGTAACATTAGTTTAAAGATTGAGCATGGCTCAACATGATAGATGAGGAGTTCTCAAGAATGATACCTGGGATAGTCCTCTGGCTTCTGCATATACACATGCATGTATGCACACTTATACATGGGCGGATACGTGCACCATGTGCAGGCTTACCATAGATTTTTTTAAAAAAGGAAGTATTTGCAAGACCCAGCAAGGTGGCTCAGCAGGTACAAGCCTAATGACCTGAGTCTGATTCCCCAGAGTCCACATAAAGGTGGAAAGAAAGATCTGACACCATAAAAATGTCCTTGGACTTCCATACATGCATTGTAAGGTGTATGTGCATGTGCTCACCCCCACCCACTCACCCTCACTCACTCACCTCCCCACATTCACCCTCCCACTCACCTCCACCCACTTATCCTCTACCCACTCACCCCAATAATAATAATAATAATAATAATAATAATAATAATAATAATAATATAAAGTTGGATCTTTTTTGAGACTGGCTCTCTCTATGTAGCCCTAGTTAGCCTAGAACTTGCTATGTTGACCAGGCACTGAACTCAGACATCTGCCTCTGCCTCCCAAATGTTGAGATTAAAGGTATGCACTATCATGCCCAAAGATAGTTTTTTGTTTTGTGTCTGTGTTTTGAGTGTTTGAGTGTGCTGCTGTTCCTAAACACCAGGAGTCCTCCAGCTCCACAATGATCTTGTTCATCCTCATGCCTGGGAAGGGGTTCCATGAGGGTGCAATAAGCTACGGAAGGAAGAGGGCTCTGAATTGTCTCCTACGTCCTTATTTCTTTTGAGATAGGGTCCCATGTATCCCTAGACATTCTTGTGGCTCTGCCTCATCTCTCTGGGGCTGGGATTCCAGGCTTCACCACACCTGGTACTGGGGATTAAGCTCATGACTTTTGCAGGCTAGGCAAGCACTTTACTAACTGAGCTGTATGTTTAAACCTCTGTTTGAGATTTTCTGTTAAATTAACATAATAAGGGCGAGCTAGAAAAGGCAGGGAAAGCTAAGTCAAAGGCCCAGAGTCAAGAGAAAAATGTCACGTCTGTTGACATCTGAATACTACAAAATGTCACTTTCTCTCAGACAGAGAGAAAGTGAGAGACATTTAGCCACTGGAGTTCATCTCCTTTAGCCAGAAGTCTCTCAGAGAGACTTTTTGGCATACACTCTTGCAATCCCAAAGCTTTGGAGGCCGAATCTGGAGATTACAGCTTTGAGGCTAGCCTGGTTATATAGTGAGATCTTGTTTGTCCTCATGCTGTTAACTCTATCATATTTTGGACATATGTAAGGCAATGGGGGGGGGGTGTCCCTGTGGAAGAGCCCCGAGGCAGAGTCCTGTCAGGTGGCAAGTGTGAGGAGCTTGTTGCAGCCTATGCAAGTCATAGCAGATGCGCCTGGAAGACAAAGGTTGGAGGCAAGAAGGTAAGAAGTTTCCCTTGAGAGGCATTGGATGGCATCTGCAGAGAGGCTGTACCCCTACACAACCCTACTCTGTTCACTGAGTTATTACATTAGAACATGGTCTCTGCCTCCTGAGAGTGACGAGGAGCAGGTCAAATCTCTCAGGGGTCCTTTCACTGAAGAGGACAGCTCAGTCTACAATGAGGTGTTGTAAAGGGGCCATTAGAACACTCGGTTCCCTTCATTTCCTCCTGCCATGGCCTTTCCCCAGCTTCCCTCAGCCTTAGACAGCATCTTGGAATGACGTAGAATGTTCTCTCTGAGTGACTCAGCCCTTAGATGCCCTCGCCAGAATGTAGTGGCTTAAGTTGCCTGCTTATCCTTATTGCTAGGATCCTGGAAGTCCCAGAAGATGTCGAGGGAATCTCCAGCATATATATAAGAGGCTGGGTATGGTTATGTGCTCCTGTAACCCCAGCATTGAGGGGAGGGTAGTGTTAAGCTCCCCAGGAGCTTTCTAGCCAGTCTAGACAAAATACTGAGCTTCTAGTTCAGTGAGAAACCTGTTCTTAAAAGAATAAAGTGGGAAGTGACAGAAGATGCCTGATGTCCAGTCTGGCCCAGTGCCAGCTGTGGGATACTGACCTTCTAATTATTCAAGGTTGGGTCCCCACATACCCTTCAGGACAAAACAAGTCATTATCATTGCTCATGTTTACCAAACAGAGACAGATGATAAGACCCTCTGCTGAAGCCACCATACATAGGGTTGTAGGACATGGAGAATTCAAGCTAGTGCTGACCTCAGAGTTTCTTCCCTACTGACTAGTGTTCATAATACCTGTGCTGGATGGTATTTTTGTCAGCTTGACACAAGCTATAGTCATCTGGGAGGAAAGAACCTTAAATGAGCATTTGCCCCTATCAGATCGCCTATAGGAGAGTCGTTGGGGCATTTTCTTGATTGATGATTGATGTGGTAGGGCCCAGCCCACTATGGGTTGTGCCACCCCTGGGCAGGTGTTATTGGGTGGTATGAAAAGGCAAGCTGAGCAAACGATGTGAAGCAAGCCAGCAAGCAGCATTCCTCCACAGTCCTGCTGTGATTTCCCTCAGTAATGGTCTATGACTGGGACGTGTAAGCCAGGTCAATTCATTCCCTTCCAAATTGCTTTGGTCATGGTATTTATCACAGAAATAGAAAACAAACTGGAACAGAGTCAGAAGGCGCTATGCAAGCAGCTGGTAGAGAAAAGTTTGACCTACTTGTGAACATTTGTACCCACAAATGGGTTGCATTTACCAACCTCCAATACACACCTGACTGTGCCTATGCTTGTTGCCTACACACCTTAGTGTAGTCTCTCATGTGGGTAATTCAGTGTGAATCTAAGGACTAAGCAGGGAGGGGATAGTGGAAGTCAGGGAAGAGAGGTTAGCCATCTCAGGTACACATCATCAAGGGAATTTGGCTGCTCAATCCTTCAGTGTATTTGAAAGCTGCAGAAAGCATCTGTAGGCATCTGTGTGAGGGGAGATGCATGGGTTCACCAACTGTTGACTCCATTGGTCAAGGGTTTGCCCGTGAGGCATTAATTCTCTCTCCTCTGCACATCTGGGATGCATCAGCCTGGGTCCTAGGTGGTTTAAGTAAAGTCCCATGACCTGTGGATGAAGAAACAAGGCTCGGTGCAGAAGATGAGGAGCCCATAGCATGGGTTTGGGGTGACCTCCTTTGCTCAGGGTGTGCCTTCTGTAGCTAGAATAAGATCAGTGGGGGATGAGGTTAGTGGCAGGGGAGTGTGAGACAGAGGTGTTGGGCATTCTTGCATGACTGAATTCATAAGCTGGTGTCCATTCTTGACATTCACCAGGAGTGCTCAGCATGCACTCTAAGCCCAATTCTTCCTTTATACAACAAGGGCTGCCCCTTCAAGTTTACAGCATTGTTCAAAGAGTCGGAGGTCCTGCATAGACAAAGCCCCTTCATATGAGTTTAAATGACTTACATGTGTTATTATGTCTCACTGCTTGCCAGTTAGAAAAATATTATCTGGCTGGAGAAATGGCTCAGTGGTTAAGAGCACTGACTGCTCTTCCAGAGGTATTGAGTTCAATTCCCAGAAACCACATGGTGGCCCACAACCATCTGTAATGGGATCTAATGCCCTCGTGCCCTCTTCTGGTGTCTGAAGACAGTGGCAGTGTACTCACATACAATAAACAAACAAACAAACAAATCTTTTTTAAAAAGAAAAGAAAAAACGTTATCAATCATGATGAATATTCAGAGTATGTTAGAAGTCAAATGGGAAGTACTCGGTGGGTGAGGCTAAAGACACTGGTCTCTTTGTATGAACTGTGAATCAAGAGTCTGCTGTTTACACTGCTCCCAGACAGCAAGAACTGTCTATGGACCCTTTCAGTCCATGTTAGAATACTGTGAACAGTAATTGTATGCTACCGCCTTGGCTGGTACTAGCCACCCGGAGACTAGATTCATTCCAGGTCTTTTTGTTCTCAAAGTGTTCACAGGCTGGCAAAGATGAGCAAACAGAATTCAGGCAAGCATTGCCAAAGCAGGGGGAAGCGCAGAGGATTAATATCGCAATAGGAGTCCCAGAGGAATAGGTAGAGTCCTCTATGGGTAGGAGGAGGCAGTTTCCCAAGCCTGGAGGAACTCTAGACTTTAACCAGGTGCAGGCAGGAAGCAGGCCACAAGATCGCTAGCCAGACTACTCCAATGTTACTGAGTCTTGCTGACTGTCAGACACCTAGATGGTACTGCTGGGGGGCCAGCCCCCAGTGAACAGTGACAGGAGGACTCCTTTTATTCACAAACCATCTGCTCTGGAGCCTTCTATGTTGGTTAAGTTTTCATGGCCAGAGAAACCCGGAATTGGTGACCTATTTTCTTTTTCAATTATATTTCATTTTTCTATTTGCATAAGAAAAACGTATAAACAATGATTAAAACACTTCCGAACTCCTGAAATTCGCCCTACTTCGCCTGTCTCTTTAAGACCACCAAGAGGGGCGGGACGTGGCTCAGAGCTCCACTGCTCTGGAGTCTTCGGTGTCTTCGGAGTCGCTGGATGACCGCGTTTGCTTTAAGAGAGGGGGCGGTGCTCTGCCCGGAGGAGGCGGAGAAATTCAACGCCCACCCCCGGATCTCCAGCTTCCGGGATAGGGCTGACCGGCTACCAGGGCACAGCATCCCCGGCCCCAACCTTTCCTGGACAGCTGGACCCTCTCCCTGCGAGGTGAGGGCGCCTGGGCTTCTGGGCCAGTTGAGGCATCTCCTACTCGCCCGAGACTCGCTGCTCAAGCATTCCTCCCCTAAACCCGGGTCCCTGACAGCAGAGTCACTAAGAGTCAAGTGCTACTAATTGCCTGATTCTTCTCTACCTCTACGCACTACCTTATAGAATGGTCTAGACCCCATCATGAACCCATTTTACAGATGAGGAGGCCTCGAGGAGCGCACATACATCAGAGAAGCAACAGAATCGGGTCTCAAACCCAGGTCTGTCTGACCCCAGTGTCTGGGACCTTAAACCGGCTGCACTGGAATGCTTTCCCCATCACCTCTCCCAAATCCTAGACTCCCTTCCATTTTCTTCCATCTCTAGGCGTCACCTGGCCCCTAAACATTCACGCGGCGGCGAGTGTCTCCTGCAGCCAGTCTTTTTTTGTTGATATGGGCCCTCTTCTAACTCATATGGTCTCGAGCTCACCAGGTAGACTAAGATAACCTTAAACTTCCTCAGTCTTCTGACTCCATCTCCTAGGTGCTGGGATTGCAGGCATGCACCAGATTTTGCAGGTCCTGAGTATGGAACCCAGGACTTTGTGCATGCTAGGCAAAGCATTCAAATGAGCTACAACACCAGCTTTCTGTTCCTTTATAGGTTGTCCGATGTTGCTCTGGATGGTTCTTCCCTGCATTGGGTGGATTCCGCTCACAGATGTCCTGGTCACAGGCTGGGTTGGACACTTACAGAGTCCTGAGTGCTTCTCCGGCTTTCCTGTGTTCAGTTCTTACCCATTACAGACTCTATTCTCAGGCTCACTCCTCTACTTTAACTCAGTGAGACTGCTCAGCTCTACACACGCTCTCTTCCTGAGCTATCTTTTTTATTTTTTTATTTTTTGGTTTTTTGATACAGAGTTTCTCGAGACAGGGTTTCTCTGTGTAGCCCTGGCTGTCCTGGAACTCACTCTGTAGACCAGGCTGGCCTCAAACTCAGAAATCCATCTGCCTCTGCCTTCCAAGTGCTGGGATTAAAGGTGTGCGCCACCACTGCCCATTCCTGAGCTATCTTAAGTAGCGAGTTGTATGACCTGTGATAGTTCAATAAATTATCAATCCCCACTAAATGGTAGGCAAGTATTCGTGTAGGGGAGATTGCTCAGCAGGTAAAGGTGGCTGTCCCCAAGCATGGTCAGAGTCCCATTCTGGGTCCCTCATGGTGGAAGGAAAGAACTGACTCCCATAGTCACAAAAGATAAAGAGATGTAATAATCATTTTTGATTTCTGAGACAGGGTCTCACTATGTCTTAGGCTACCCTTAAACTCATAGAGATCTGCCTGCCTCTGCCTCCACAGTGTTGAAGTTAAAGGCGTGTGCTACCACCACAGCTGGCTCTTAAAATTCTTTTACTGTGAATTCTTTTTGCAGATTGTTCCATTTTCCTAAGCTTACTTATTTCTTTGTTTTAGACCCCCCAACATTTTCTTCCTCGCCCTTGGGAGAAGAGCCTCTGGCTGAATGGCAGCTGTGGATGACTTGAGGTTTGAAGGTACGGCAAGCAGGTCCCCACCTTTATCTTGTGATCGCAGCTTCCTCTGCCAAAGCGGCAGATTTTATTATTGACATATACCTTAAAGGATTTTATTTCTAACATCTTGGTAAGAGGCTGTTGGGCACACCCAGGTTTTCCTAGTTTGCTTATTTTTCTCATAGTACTCTTCCGATGGGCACAGGCATCATAAACTAGGAATCAGCAGTTTCTGAGCACTTGCTATGCAGACACTGTTGTAAAGCCTTTACACATGACAACTCATGTAATTCTTCTCATATTGGGTTTTGTAAAGTAATCATTCCTCTTGTCCTTTTAGTAAGGAAACCTAGGCACAGGAAAAAAAAATCAAGCTGTCTGCCTAGGAGCCACACAGTTAATCAACCAGTCAGCCAGGACTGGAACCCAGGCAGTGTGACATCATAGACTCTCCACTGTCTGAGGGAGATTTGATATTACAGTAGAAATAACTTCCTGGGCAAATCCTGACACACCATAATTCTTGTTTCAGACCACCGGTAAGAGCACTTGCACTAGGGAAGCTCTGCAGTGCAGATTCCCAGGACCCATCCCCATCAGGTGGCTCCCAGCTGCCTTAAATCCAGTTCAGAGGATCTGATGCCCCTTTTGGTCTCTGCAGGCACTGCACACAAGGAGCCATATACTCCCTACACCCCCACACGTCCTCCTCTTCCTCCTCCTCCTCCTCCTCCTTCTTCTCTTCTTCCTCCTCTTCTTCTTCCTCCTCTTCTTCTTCCTCTTCTTCTTCTTCTTTTTTTTTTTTTTTTGATTTTTCAAGACAGGGTTTCTCCATGTAGCCCTGGCTGTCCTAGAACTCACTCTGTAGATGAGTCTGGCCTTGAACTCAGAGATCCACACCTGCTTCTGCCTCCCAAGTACTGAAACTAAAGGTGTGTGCCACCAAACCTGGCACATGATTGGAGTCTTAACTGAAACAGAAGGTCATCTCATGCTCTTAAACCCAAAGGTTGGCCACAAGGCTCCAGTTTGGCCACAAGGCTCCAGTAGTTGTAACACAGTTTCTTCAACCTTGGTGCTTTGATTTTCCACATATAGTATTTATGGACCTGTGGGCACTAAGAGAGAGTTGACCTAAGCCCCACCCCACTGCTGGAATCTGTTACAGTGTGTGTTATAGCCATGACTACTGGTGCTTTCTCAGGTCTTCAGAGGTTCAGAGGTAAGCTAGGTGTGGCAGTGCCTACCTGTAACCTCAGCACTCAAGAGGCAGAGGTGTGAGCATCTCAGGTTCAAGACCAGCCTGGGCTATATAGTGAGATCCTGTCTCAAAGGAAAACGAAGAAGAAAATTTTCATTGCTGTCTTGAGTTTTCTTCAACACAGCTAATCAAAGCTTTGGGATGCTCAGAGACAGTCTCCATCACTGTTGGTGGAAGTTAATGTAGAAAGTCTTCTGGACGAAATTTAACAGTATAGCCCAAAAGCCTTAAAATGCTGACCTAGGGTTGGGAAGATGACTTGGTGGATCAGAATGTCTGCCTCAGTAAACGAAGTGGAGACTGATGGAGGAAGATGTCTGATGTCAATCTAGCCTCCCTCCATCCATATGCAAGCATACATGCACAGATGATTACACACCATACACTCATGCATGCACAGGCACACACAGTACACACACGTGTGCACACGTGCATGCACGCACACACACACACATGTGACTTAATGGTCGCACTGATTAGCGGCCATCTTAGGACCAGGGCCCCATACTCTTGTTTTTCTTCCTTTTATTCTCTCTCTGCTCGTTTATTTTCAGGTGAGCATGGAAGGTAACTGGTTCGCCATGGCATCTTCATACGTATATGTCATAGCGTGTTCTTCCCATAGCCCCTCCACCGAAAGCTTGGTCTACACTGTCATCTTGTTTACTTCAAAAACTATTATAGTACAAAAGTCATTATTTCTATATAGTCACCAGTAGACAAAGCAGGTTCTAGAATTGTTTGTTAGATGTGAACATACCCAAGAGCAGGACCTGGTACCCTCTCAGCTGAGGAAAGTGGTTTATGAGGGAGTGATCATCACTGGTGTGAATCTCACTGTGCAACGAGAGGAAGCATACCAGGACGTTCCTAGCGCTTGATGTTCCTGTGATGGAGCTGAGTGATTCTTATCCTGTTGTTTCCACTTTGCTTTTTGGTCCTTGTGGTGTCTATGGTGATAAGGACTTGCCTGAATCAGAGATGTTCAGATGGATCAGGTACCCAACTAAAGACTATTTAGATAATCCTGGTTCCCCTCCCCTCTGTGCCATGTGCCCAGGTGGATCTTGAGTCAACCCCTCCTACTTCAGCCTCCCTGGTGCTCAGATTGTTTCCAAAGCCTCTTGCTGCTTGCCACAGATAAGGTTCATGGCAGAGCTGAGGTAATAAGCAGTGTAAGGACTGGGAGCCAGGTCCTTAGGCGTGCTGGGCGTGTGCTTTCCTACAGAGCTACATCTCCAGCACCAGAGCGTTCGGTGAGGTGCACTCAGCTACCGGTTCGGGAGGGTTCCCTGGCCTTTATGCTTTGCTTCATTCCAGAATGTGGTGATGGAGCCACACTGTTAGCAGCAAACCCAGATGCTACCACGATAAACATCGAGGACCCCAGTGTATCTTTCAAACACCAAACCAGATCCCCCGGGAGCTTGGAGAGAGAAGAGGATGAGGAGCTGCTGGGGAACAATGGCTCTGACGAGGCCGAGGTTTGGACTAACCTTCCAGTTTCTGTCCTTTTTCTTTTCTCAGAGCTTAGAATCCATGCATTTACTCATTTGGTACATGCCTGGTACCGTGCCAGGCAGTGGTGACACCAAGGGCCATAACCATGACATCACTTTGGGGCCGGGAAACAGACAGGTAAACAGGTCATCACCCATGAGAAGCACGTGTGGGGGTGGTATCTGGGAAGCAGAGGTTAGGGAAGGCTTCCTCTGGAGGCAAAGGGAAGGATCTTAGTTAAGCCTCAGAGGCATGAAAGAGCTTGGTACAGACAGGAACAGCCTCTGACTCCTGCCCTGCAGCGAAGGGTAAGTGAAGGCAGCAGGTAAGCCTCAGGAGCCAGTGAAAGGTGTAAGCCATGTACCTAGATAAGTTCGAACATTATTTAGATTTGGTGGCCTTAAATATAAGTTGGAAGAAGACAGACTAAAGGCCAGAAGATCAGACAGAGCCAAGCAAGATAGTCTTGACTAGAAGCAATGGGAGCAGACTCAGTAGGACTTGAAAAATACTGTAGGTGAAGGAGAGCCACAGGGAGACCGGGGTGGAGGGGTGGGGGGGGAGTGGCGCTCCATCTGATTGGGTAGTATATAAATCAAGTGGTCTTTCTGACCGTGGGCACATGGTTGGGGTGTTTGGGGAGTAGAATTTCTTCAGTATTCCATACACTGAATTATGTCCACAGCCCATGAGAGGAGCACTCGCTCAGTGTGTACTAGTGGCTTCACTTTGCAGCTCTCGGGCACCATCACCAGCTATGTGGGTCCTTTGTCACCAGTAGGATAAGAATCAGACACTGATTCATCATGCAGTGAAGGGAAAATGAGTCTCTTAGAGAAAAGACATCCAGTAGCCTGCAGAGCACTGGGGTTAGAGAAGTGAGCAACAGGCTGCCCTACAGGGAGAGCAGCTAGGAGCAAGGGGCGACTTCTCATCCAGAGGGAACAGATTTGAATGTATGTGTTCTCCAGGAAAGGATAGAAACCCAGACTCCATTCATGGCTCAACACTTGCTGGGACTGCAGTACAGCTCCTGCTGACAAGCTCTTAAGATGCTTTACAGTAGCCATGTAACGAAGCTCCCGGAGGCCTGCATGGTTGCATACACCTGACATCAAGGCACTCCTGAGGATGAAGCAGGATGATTGAGAGTTCAAGGCCAGCCTGGACTACATAGTGAGACTCTATCTCAAATAAACAGGAACACAACTGACCAAGGCTGAGGACAGTACTGTTCTTGGTCAGAATGAGCTCATGTGAGGAATGACTAATCTTAATCAGTTTGCCTGTAGCTCGCTGGTCTTATTTTCATTTTCTTGCTTGTAGGCCACTTATAGTTCCCCGCCTCACCTCTCTTCTTAAAGTCTCCATCTGTTCTTAAAAGGTTTCTGAGGCCCAGTGGCAGACCTTCACCTTTTGTCTCTCTTGTTGAAATTGCCTGGACTCAGCACTTGAATGTTAACTTTACATGGGATACTTGTAACCTAGAAACACAAACCTGGCCAAAATGTTTACAGAGGCAAAGCCTAAACATGGGTTACTAACAAAATGATAGCCGTTAGAGGGCCAGCCTAAGGTAGGAGCCAAGTTAGAGGAACAGGGCAGTTTTCACTACAAACCAAGTGGCCTTTGGGTATATGAAATAGTACCTTAACAGAACAAAGTTGGGCCGGGCAGTGGTGGCACATGCCTTTAATCCCAGCATTCGGGAGGCAGAGGCAGGCAGATTTCTGAGTTCGAGGCCAGCCTGGTCTACAGAGTGAGTTCCAGACAGCCAGGGCTACACAGAGAAACTCTGTCTCGAAAAACCAAAAAAAAAAAAAAAAAAAAAAAGAACACAGTTGGGTAGAGAGAAATGGCTTAGTCATTAAAGGCTAGTGTGGTGGTTTGAATATGCATGGCCCATAGGGATGGGTACTGTTAGGAGGTGTGGCCTCGTTGGAGGAAGTGTGTCACTGAGCAGATCTCTGAGTTCAAGCCCAACCTGCTACAGAGCAAGTTCCATGTAAAGGAAAGCTTAAATCCATGTGTGGTGGTACACGCCTTGAATCCCAGCAGTCAAGAGACAGAGCCATACAGATCTCTGAGTTAATCCCAGCGTCAATCTACAGAGCAAGTTCTAGGGCAGTCAAGCTTAGGCAGTGAAGGAGTTGGAAAACAGAAATCTGGTAATAATATCCTAGAACAAGGGGGCCATGTTCCAGTTCCAGCAAGCAGCAGAACTCAGCAGCTTTGGCCATGTGGCTCTGGCTTTAGATTAAAGAATAGATGGGACTACTGGGACAGTTGATGTTGGTTAGCTGGAGCTAAGAAATTAGTGGTGATTAAGAAGAGAAGCATCAGGTAAAATCATCTGGGAAGTGTTTTCTGAGAGCACAAAGAAGCTGTGTTCCAGAGATAGCCAAGGTTGTACCTCCTGCTTCAGCTGGACTGGTAATGTCCTAAATTGTTTTAAAGGCATGAAGGGGTCATGGAGAGCAGCTGAGGCTTGGCATTGTGAGAGGCCATGGAAGGCATTGGTTAAGGTACAGCCTTAGTTGCAGTTGATGGCCCAGGACTAAAGGGGTCGTGCAAAGAATTTGAGGCTTGGCACCATGAGGAGAGCCTATGAGAGGCTGTTGGCGAAACCTAGTTGTAGCAGAAGACTCCAGTGAATTGAAGATGCCAGTACCATGGGATGATCACCAAGAACAGCAGCAGTGGAGTGAAGTCAACCAGAGCCTAGAGTACTACAGAGAACAGAGCTGGAGATGTGACCCAAACTCTTTGGAGGAGCCCAGAAGATCATGTGTGGATCCCAGGCATTGGAACAAGAAGGTGTAAAGTTGAAGACCCTAAGGTGTTAGAGATGTCAGAGCCATGGGACACCTGCTGAGGAAAGCTGCTAACAAGGAGCGAAACCAGCCGAAGAGAAAGACGTTTGTTGCAGTCAACACAGATGAAATGAGGTGGAGGTCTACAGAGTTGTCCTCACGCATGCAGATGCTGAGTTTGGAGCTTGCCCAGCTGGATTTCGGTCTTACTTTGGTCTAGTACTTTCCCACTTTGGCGTTTTGGAATGGTAGTGTATGCCCTGTGATGCCCTGTGTGTGATGTATGAGATCTGTTTTTTCATTTTGATTTTGTAGGGGATTACAGTTAAGAGCTTGCATGAATCTCAGTAGAGACTTTGAACTTTGGACTTTTTACATTGTTGAGACTGTTACAGACTCTGGGGACTTTTGAAATTAGACTAAATGTATTTTGCATTGTACTATGGCTAGTTATGGTTCCTGTAGACTCAGGTGTTTGAACACGCCTATGGAGGCTAGGAGATGGGATGTGGTGGTTTGAATATGCTTGGTCCATAGGGGGTGGCACTGTTAGGAGGTGTGGCCTTGTTGGAGGAAGTGTGTCAGTGTGGGGGTGGGCTTTGAAGCTCTGCCCAGTGCAGAATAGTCAGTCTTCTCCTGTTTGCCTTCGGAACAAGATGTAGAACTCTCAGCTCCTCCAGCACCATGCCTGCCTGTTGCTGCCATGCTTTCTGCTATGCTGATAATGAACTGAACCTCTGAACCTGTAAGCCAGCCCCAATCAAATGTTGTCCTTTATAAAGGTTGCCTTGGTCATGGTGTCTCTTCACAGCAATGGAAACCCCAGCTAAGACAGCTAGACTTGCAACTGAAAAATATAACAACCAGGAGGGCTGGAGAAGGATGGCTCAGTGGTTAAGGGCACTTACTGCTTTGAAGGAAGACTAGAGCTTGGTTGCCATATCAGGAGACCTACAACTGCCTGTAACTGCAGCTAAGGGATCCAACGCCTTTGGTCTCTGTGGGTACCTGCATGCATGTGCAGGCACACACAGATACATACACATAAGTGAAAATGAAATCTTAAAGGTTTAAAAAGAAAAGAAAAGAAAAAAAAGGAACCAGATAATTTAGTCCTGGGGCAGTGCACAGAAAAGAATTCAGCTGGACAGAAAGACAAATGATTTTTGTGCTTCTGTGCAGCCTGTGACCATCGACCATCAAATAGCTAGGCATGTAAGAATAACTCCTATTATGGGACCAGACCCTAAGATCTGGACCCTACTCTATAGCCGTAAAAACCTTTGTAGTTATTAACTCTAGATAATTAAAATGTAGGCCTGAAGAAGATGAAGAAAGTTATCTTATATAATTGAAAATATTTGTATCAAAATAACACTGGCAATTTGCTAAGAAGAGCCAGTAGTCCATCTATGGAAGAGTCGGTAGAACTGGGCATCTGAGCATTGCATGGCCATGGGTTAAAGCCAGAGGGGTGACCAGGGCCTGCTGGGATCAGTCAGCTTTTCTCACTGACCACTGTGACCACTGGTGTCCTTTTTGAGCAGATCCTGTAATAAACAGCTGACATCACTCTGAGACCATTTTGTCTCATCTCATTTTATTTTACTCTTTTGAGACAGGCTCTATATAGCTCTGGTTGGTTTGGAACTCTCTCGGTAGACCAGGCTGGCCTGCAACTTGGAGATCTGTCTGCCTCTGCATCCCCAGTCCTGGGATTAAAGGCATGGGCTTCCATGAATGAGAACAAAACAGGAACAACATCCGTTGCAACTTAATGGGAGACCAAACCTGGAAAAATGTACCTTGCAGGTTAAGGGTTCTGTTTGCAGTTAAGGCAGTTAAGAATAAATGCCCGTTGTCCTGTGTTAAGTCTTTAAGATTTCTATTTGAAATTAAGAATAAGTTCTTGTTTCCTAGATCTGATGTAGACTGCTTGCAACCCATTCCAACGATGCATACCCTTGTTTCTTTCCTTACATGTATCTCCCTAACAGTGAACAAAGCCAACACTCTTGCCCCCCGAACACCTTCTCTCTCCTATAAAAGGGACTTCAAGAGGCCAGAAGGGGCTGCTCTCTCAACTGTGATGTAGGGTGAGACAGCTGACTGGCCAGTCTTGGGTGCATCCTCAAATACAGCTTGATTTAATTGGACAACCATGGATTGTGATCTCAGATTTAACACGTGGCCACAATCAGTCCCTATTAGATTTGGGTTTTTTCCTCACTGACTTAAAATGTTGCTAAGTTTTGCATTCGGTGACTGTGTCTTCCTGTGTCTCAGCTTGAGAAGGTGGCCCACAGTATTCCTTTCTAATGTTAAGGTTGGTTGAGGCTCCTCAGGGGTTGTAAGAAGCTCCTTGGCTCCATTAATCTTTTTCTTTTGCTGTTCTGCTAAGACATATTCAGAGTCTCATGGCCACATGGCTTTCCTTGGAAACATGGGGACAGTCCCTTTCCAGTGACTCTCGTAGAATGCATCTTGGTTAAAGGCCAACCCCAAATAGCTACAACCTCCCTGACCAAGAGGACTGGTGGCTTATTGGGGTTGCAGTCTCCTTTTAGAGGGATCCCCTTATCTTCTGGATGTTGACTGACTGTAGAGGCCAAGCACTGAATATTGGCTTTTAGAAGCAATCCTTCTGTCTTTCCTGGCAGTGCTTCCAAGCTGATTGCTGTCTACGTGGATTGCATCCTCCAGTTGGCTTGGCTCGATTTGATTTGATTTGGTTAGGTTTGGTTTTTAAGACAGACCTTGCTTTGTGGGCCTGATTAGTCTGGAACTCACTGTGCAGACCAAGCAGGCTTTGAATTTGCTGCAATCCTCCTGAGTGATGCTAATGCTTATGTCTCTACCCAGCTGGACAGAATTTTTTTTTTTTTTCCAAGACAGGATTTCTCTGTATAGCCCTGGCTCTCCTGGAACTCACTCTGTAGACCAGGCTGGCCTTGAACTCAGAAATCCACCTGCTTCATTGGGCTTAATTTTGTTCACTTTGGGGTCATCAAAACAAAGAATAGGGTAACAAGTGAAGCCTTGGGCTGGAGAGATGGATCAGCGGTTAAGAGCACTGACTGCTCTTCCAGAGGTCCTGAGTTCAATTCTCAGCAACCACATGGTGGCTCACAACCATCTGTAATGGGATCAGATGCCCTCTTCTGGTGTGTCTGAAGACAGTTACTGTGTACTTTCGTACATAAAATAAATAAAATCTTTAAAAAAAAAAAAAGAAAAAGAAGAAGTGGAACCTTAGTCTAGCCAAGATGGGTCTCTGAGAGGAATCTTAAGGTGTTCACATGTCATTGTTTAATTAATTAAGCTCCTGTTGTTGTTGTTGTTATTAATATTATTATTATTATTATTATTTGTGTGTGTGTGTGTGTGTGTGTGTGTAAATGTGTTTGAGACAGCATTTCTCTGTGTAGCCCTGGCTGTCCTGGAACTCGATCTGTAGACCAGGCTGGCCACAAATTCAGAGATCTTCCTGCTGCTGCAAAGCTCCTGAAAGCTGAGATTAAGGCCCTCATTATTTTTTAAAATAATTTTTTTTTTATTCTAGGACTATCGGTATGGCTGCACAAGCCAGCTAACCTGAGTGTGACTCTCAAATCCACGTAAAGCTGGAAGGAAAACAGAAAAGCAACTCCACAAAGTTGCCCTCTGACCTCCACACACATCCACGCACAAAATAAATGCATAACTATAAAAAGCTTTTGTTTTAAGACAGTGTCACCTGTCGCTCAGGTGGACTTCGAGCTCACTGAGGCTATCTGTAAACTTCTGATCATCCTGCCTCTACCGTCTATGTTTTAGAATTACAGGCATGAGCCACCATGCCTGGGCCTATAATTCATTAAGAGCTTACTTTTATCAAATTATGAAACATTAAATGACAAAAATAATTATTCATTGTATAGCTGGGTATTGTGGGGCATATTGTAACCCCAGCACTCCCAGCACTAAGAAGATACAGGCAGGAGAATCTAAAGTTCAAGACCAGCCTGGGCTACATACCAAGACTCCGTCTCAAAAAAAAAAAAAACAAACAAAAATAAAAATAAAAAAATGAAACCAAAAGCAAAGAGAATACCTGTTACACTTTGCTCCTGTTTACAGACGTGCCTCCCAGGTGACTAATGTCCAAGTGGCATTATCAGAATACCACTTCCTTCCTGGGGTGTCAAGTATTTGGGCAGGACTAATTATCTTCACTGGAGGACACCAGTCATTATACAGTTAGGAGGACCCAGGCAGGAGCCTGAGTCAGCACCTCTAAGAGGTCCGGTTTGGAGCACACCTGCTTGGTAGCATGCACCCCTAAGCTCTGCCTTTTAGAAGCTTTGGACACTGGGGGACCGTAAGTATATTAAATCATCAAAGAAGGCAGAGTTGGTTGGCATCTAGGCTTTCACCTCCTGAGTGCTGAGATTATAGACGTGTGGCGCCGGGCCTGGCTTGCGTTTACTTTTGGTATTTTGTGTTTTGTTTTTGAGGCCCACCTTGAACTCACAGAGATCCTTGTGACACCCCCACCTCATGAGTACTGGGATTATAGGCATGAGTTATATAAATAACACCTGGCTTCAATTTTTACATTTGAAGTAAAATCTAGACTCTTTGCCTTGTCAGGATGTTAGGTCCATATATATTAACTGCATTACCCCCTTCCCCCAAAAAAATCAAAGCATAGTTTTAGACAGTTCTGGAAGCATCAACAGTGACCACAGGGGCTGGAGAGATGGTTCAGCTGTTAAGAACACTGGCTGCTCTTCCAGAGGTCCTGAGTTCAATTCCCAGCAACCACATGGTGGCTCATGAACCTATATAATGAGATCTGGTGTCCTCTTCTGACATGCAGGCTTACATGCAGAGCACTGGTATATAAATGAATTAATTAAAAAAAAAAAAAACAAAAAAAAAACAATGACCACAGACTGACGTCTGCCCGATGCCCAAGGATATACAATAGCAAGGCATTTATTTTATTAAAGCAGTAAATGCAAGTCAGACTGTTTTTTAAGTAGAACTTTACTGGCCTTTGTCTTAAGCATCCCTCCTCTGGTGGGGTGTGTGTGTGTGTGTGTGTGTGTGTGTGTGTGTGTGTTCTCCAGGGAGGGTTTCTCTTTCTCTTTTTTTTTTTCCTGCACTAAGAAAGTTTATTTAAGTTACAAATAACAAGCAGTTATTGTAAATTACAATTCTTTGTAAAAATCAAAATGTCCTGCACAGAACAAAAGATATGCCCAAGCAATACATCATATGTGTATAAGGTCACTGAAAGTCACAAATATTAGTAACAAATGAAAAGGCTGAATAGAGACTTTAGTCAGTATTCTAATAAGATCAAGATTGTAAACAGGCCTTACACAAAAGCAGTAATGGTGGGCAGTTCTGTGTGGGAAAATCTGTGCTCCTGCTTGGTACACTCTCTACTTTCTTTTTTTTACTTTTTTTTTTTCTACTTTATTTACATTTCAAATGTTTTTCCCTTTCCAGATCTCCCCTTTGGAACCTCCCTATTCCCTCCCCCCTTCCCCTGCTTCTATTGGGGTATTCCCCCACCCACCCACTCACTCACTCTCATCTTCCCTCCTTGGTATTCTCCTCTGCTCGGGGATCTAATACCAGGGAGGGTTTCTCTGTGTAGCCCTGGCTGTTGTCCTGGAACTCACTTTTGTAGTTCAGACTGGTCTTGAACTCAGGAATCTGCCTGCTTCTGCCTCCTGAGCGCTGGGATCAAAGGTGTGCGCCACTACTGTCCTGTGAGATAGTCTTACCTTTAACTTCTGTCAGAAGATCTGGAGTCTTCCTCACCTCTGCAGCTGTTCTCCACTCACGGAGACCTCTCTGTTGTAGTTCCGCTCCACCAGTGTGTTGCTGTTCCTGCAGTCTGGCAGTATTTTCCTGCTTCAGGATTGTTTCTTTCCTCCTGTCAGAGGGGGAAATGGGGACACACTGGGCGCTTGGACTGACACTCAGGGGTTCTGGGGTGGATGGGCTCAACAGAAACAAACAAGTTGAAGCATAAGATCCAGAGCAGATTTGAATGACAGGACTGAGGAAGATTGTCCTCTGTCTGAAATTTGTCTGATTACTTTCTATCTGAATTACTGAATACAGAGCAGAGGTGCATTGGCCATGCTATACGTTGGAGGCCCAGATTTAATGTGAATTGTAGAAGCAAGAATACCTGTAGATTACCTTGTATATTTTGAACCTACATGCCTCAAGTTTTACATATGTGGTCATATATATGCATATATACTCTCAATAGTCTGTAATAACCTAATAGTTGCTCAAACGTAACCAGATCTCAGCATTACCTTGTTTATCTGTGTGTGGGTGTGCCTGTGCTACGGTGCATTTGGAGGTCAGCAGATAGCCTGTGGGTCAGTTCTCTTCTTCAACCACGTGGGTCTCTGGGATCAAACAGGTCATCTGGCTTTGTGGCAAGCACCCTTACTGGCTGCACTGTCTTGCTGGCCCTACAGTGGTTATTTTAAAGGCTTCAGGGCAAATAGTTAAGTAAATATCGACTGTGCTAAGACTAAATCCCCTAGAAATTGGGAGTCCCCTCCCATCAGAAAACACAAGCAGTTGTCTTTTAAAGCACAGAATTGTCCTGGAGCCAATTTTGTGTAACTGTTACTAGGAGTGGAGCAGTAGTTTAAGAAAATCTGTTCCTTTTTCAAAAAAAAAGATGTCTTCATTTTTATTTTATGTGTATGAGCGCATGTGTGCCTGCATATGTGTCTGTGTGCCATGTGACTGCAGTGCCTGAGGAAGCCAGAAGAGGGCGTAGGATCCCCTGGCAGTTGTGAGCCACCACAGGGATGCTGGGAATTGAATCTAGGTCCTCTGAGCTATCCCTCTAGCTCCCAAAACTGTTTATTTAAACATGCAGGATACATTTTAGTTTTATGTCAGTGTATTAAATTTTAACCTTGGGAAATAGTTTCAACAACCTTTAATTTTTTTTAAATGACTTTTAGGTGTATGGGGTTGTTGTTTTGGTTTGGTTTTTTTTTTTTTTTTTTTTTGGCATGTATGTACCTGGTGTCTGAGAATGCCAGACTAGGGTATTGGATTTCTTGGGACTGGGGTTATGAGCCACTATGTGGGTGCTGGGAATCGAACCCAGATCTCTACAAGAGGATCCAGTGCTTGTACCTGTTGAGTTATCTCTTCAGCCCTCAATAACCTTCTAATTAGAGTCAACTTGATCCCAAGCATAAACTGTTTTTTGTACAGCTACCCACAAGATCACTGTGACCTACTGCCTTTGTCATTTCGTTTTGGGGATAACCCTTTACTTTAGGGTACAGCCTAATTTTATCATACAAAATCCCTTTTTACCCTTAATATTCTCTTTCCTATTAACTAAAGTGAGATGAGTTTATTATTTGTGTTGTTAATTTCTGTGTATGTGTATGTTTTGTGTACACATATGTGCCAGTGTCTGTGGAGGACGTAGGGTCCTCTGGGGCTGGAGCAACAGGCTGTTGTGAATTACTTGACAAGGGTGCTGGGAACCCAACTGTCTTCTTCAAGAGCAGAAAGTGCTCTTAACTACTGAGCCACCTCTTAGGCCCCATTTATTTGTTTGTTTCTTTGTTTATTGAAGACAAGGTTTCACAGCTGACCTCACAGTTACCATGTAACCAAGGATAACCTTGAACCTCTGATTTTCCCGCCTTCACCTGGGACTAGAGTGCTGGGATTACACAACAGTGAGATCACAGACATATGTTGCTATATCTAAGTATATACTTTTAAAAGGTTTGACTGCTAGCAGGAACAAGATAAAACATTTCCATTTTCCGGCTGCAGAGATGGCCAGTTGTTAAAGTGCTTGTCATGAGGGAGGACTTGTTTAGATCCCCAGCACCACATAAAAAGCTGGATATGGCAGTGCATACCTGTAATCCTAGCACTGGGGAGACAGAAGGGGGAGCCCTGGGGCTTGCTGGCCAGCCAGCCTAGCCAGTCCACCAGCTCCAGCTTCATTGAGAGACCATGTCTCCAAAAATATGGTGGAAGGGGCTAGAGAGGTCATGGTGTTTATCACAGCAATAGAAACCTAAGTAAGACATGGGTTCTTCAGGATGTGTCATGGCCTCAGATGCTCAAAGGAACAGGCAATTTTGCAGGGCTAATGGTATAGAAATGCCAATATAATGTAGAAAAGGACAATAACAGCCACCTTAGTTGATCATGTTGGTCCCAGCTGGTGACAAGTGGTCTTGTGCCTTGGCTGTTTGAGCAGACATGTGACAGCCCGCTGTAATTCTGTCAGCCATTAGCCACTGTTCCATTTCCCTCAGTGTTCCCTTATGCCAATCTGGCCCCCTCAGTTGTACAGAATAGCACGTTCCATGTTCTGTTCAGTCTGACGCTTCCTTCACTCCCTGAGGTAGAGAACTTACCATTTGTTCTTCCCAGCCTGAGGGCTAGTAATGCTAACTCTTCCTTACTGATGCTTGTTTCTGTGTCAGGCTGGGAGTGGGCCATGACGATTGCCCTTAGTCACTGAGGATCACTTTTGCATGTTGGTATCTCAAGAAATTAGGAAGTCAGGGGCTGAAGAGATGGCTCAGCGGTTAAGAGCATTGGTTTGTTCTTCCAGAGGTCTTGAGTTCAATTCCTAGCACCCACATGGCAGCTCACAACCATCTATAACCATAGTCCCATGGGCTCTGAAGCCTTCTGGTATGCAAACATACAGACAGACAAAATACCCATGTGTATAAACAAATAAGTAATTAAAAAGGAAGAAATTGGGAAGTCTGGAGCTCACCGTGATTCATTTCCCCTCTGACAGTTACTTGCCGGCCAGAAGAAAAGCTCTCCCTTCTGGACATTCGAATACTATCAGACATTCTTTGATGTGGACACTTACCAGGTCTGTGAACCAGCTTCAACCTTTATTTTCCATAGCGGGGACTTGTTTCTTCTGGGATAGAACGGCCATCATGTTAGAGGCCCGGTACTAGAAGTGGTCTTTCTCAAGCACAAAGGCTTGCTGCATGTAAAAACACCGTTATAAAAGCTCAAATTAGCCACCTTGAGTTTTGTGGTAGTTGAAAATAAACCTTGAGTGTTACTGCTATGTTACCTTGCAGGTCTTTGACAGAATAAAAGGGTCTCTGCTGCCAGTTCCTGGAAAGAACTTTGTGAGGCTGTACATCCGCAGCAATCCAGATCTCTATGGTATGTGCGGGTCAAGTTCAGTAAGTGTGGAGGCTGCCTGGGGGTTAGGGAATTGCATGGCTAGTGGAGTGTACAATGCTTTGACTTGACTCCCTGAGACTTAGGAGCAATCTTTGTAAAGAATTTAGAGGACACTGCAGCTTCCTGTCGCATGGTGCTGTGGCTGTCATTCCTGTGGCTGCAATTATTCACATCCTTTAAGGGGCTTTAGGTAAGTTTACAGTAGGCTTGCCACAGATAAATGTTTCTGAGTGTGGTTGATTTCCTCCGTGGAGGATTTGGTGGTGTAGGGTCAGTGTGGAGAAGGTTTTCTTGTTTTGTTTTGTTTTGTTGTTTTTTGTTTTGGCTGTCTGACTATAATTCCTAGTCGTCGGTCCCTGGGCTTGAATACTTGGTCCCTGGTTTGTGTTAATATTTGGGTAGGATTTAGGAGGTGTGGCCTTGCTGGAGGAAGTGTGTCGATGGGGGCGGGTCTTAAGGTTTCAAAAGCTACAGTCATTCCCAGTTCCCTCTTTCTCCTCGATGCTTGTGCTTCAGGATTCGAGCTAACAGCTGTTCCTGCTGCCATGCCTGCCTGATGCTACATACATCACCACATGGTGATGGCGATGGACTATAAGCTCCAACAAACCTTCTACGAGATGCTTTGGTCATGGTGCTTTTATCACAGTAATAGAAAAGTAACTAATCCAGTTCTCTTCTATGTTGTTACTGATATCGTGAGTTCCTTCTCAATTGCCAGGGTGCGTGTGGGGTACTGGCTCCCTTAGGATTGGCTAAGGAATGGATGTAGCCCCAGATTCCCTTGCACAGAGCACAGAGGCCCACCCAGAGCTCCTGAGGGAAGGGTTGCACACATGGGCTTTGCATTTGAGGGGAGGGGAGGCAAGAAGGCTGCGCTGCTGTTTGCATTGTCTCTCTTTGCTGGGCTTCCCATTCTGAGGGCAGCCTCTCCTTCAGTTAATCTTCTCTGGAAATGTCCTCACAGTCACCCAGAGGTGGGATTTAGATGAGTCTAAATCAAATTAACAATCAAGACCAGGCTGACAAGATGGCTCACAGGTAAGCACTTGTCATGGGAGCCTGATGACCTTTTGATATTAAGAGCCCAGGGGTGGAAGGAGAGAACCAACCAAAGGAGAAGTTGTCCTTTGACCCCAATACATGTGTGTCCTTGTGTGGGGCATTCACTCGGGGCATGCATGACCTTATGTGCCTCACTCTTCTGTCTCTCTCTCTCTCTCTCTCTCTCTCTCTCTCTCTCTCTCTCGGTTGCTCTTTGAGGCAAACAGGATCTCTGTATCTCTTAGAATGAGAGCTGTGAGCATCAACATGGCTAGATCTCTCAGAATAATGATAAGTGAAGAAGCGTGCTGTTGAAGGTGTGAATGCTTTTCTATCCGCCTGAGGGATTTGGATTTTGTTCCTAAGCAGTTGGGGATTCATTAAAAGCCTGCTAGTAGGACAGAAGGCATGTAGTAAATACCTCAGAAGACGGTGTGTAGAGCTAGGATGGGTTTCTTGCTTCTGTCCAAGGTGGAATGAGTGCTTTTGAATTAAACTGGCAGATTGGTAAACAGGTATCAATGACATTTTAGGCTGGAAGTGTCTGGGTTTTTAGCTTAGGGCCTGGGATAGCCAAAGAATGGCAGGCAAGGAAGGCTTCCAAGGTATAGGGAACTCCTTGTCCACAGGATCTGCATCTGTAATTCAACCAATCAAAGCTCAAAAGTAAGTTTGGAGAGGTGCACATCTATGCTAAGCATACACTGACTCTGTCATTGTCCCCTAAGTGTCCCCTAAGTGACACACCGTACATGGCACTGGCATTGTATGAGGCATTACAGGGATCTGAAGATGATGGAAGGGTGCCAGAGGCTGTGTGGAGATTATACACCAATAATGTTCAAACAAAAGGACTTGAGAATCCCAAGATTCAAGTGTCCTTGAGCATCCAGGAGCCAATTCCCCACTTATACAGATGGGCAGCTGCATGATTGACCCCACACCACTTGCTGCAAGATAAGCTCCTCTGTCTAACGGGACCTCCTAGGCCCTCCATGATCTGGCCCTGTCCATCTCTAAACTTTGGCTGCTCCCTTTACCTTAACCTGTCTTTTTTTTTAAAAAAAAATTATTTATTTTTATTTTATGTGCATTGGTGTTTTGCTTGCATGTATGTCTGTGAGAGGGTGTCAGAAGCCCTGGAACTGGAGTTGCTGTGTGGGTGCTAGGAATTGAACCACAGTCCTCCAGAAGAGCAGCCAGTGCTCTTAACCGCTGAGCCACCTCTTCAGCCCTATCAAACTTTTTGGTAGTGGAGTTTTGTAGGTTTTGATTTGATTTTTGTGTCTCTCATGGTCTAACAAATTAAAATAGTACTGTGATTTTTTTTTTTTTCTCCCTTTGGACCATGGCACAGTGCCTGCACGCTAGTGGGGCAGCAGGCAACTTGTGGGAAGCCGGTGTCAGGGGCTCCTTGGAATCATTGAATGCCTCAGTTCCCTTTCTTACCTTAAGAAGTTAATACTTGGCTTTGAAAAGTACTCATCCATCCGCATTATTTTCCCCAAATGTAATAGTTTTCTTAATTTTATATTTGAAGGTGTCTGAAATTAGTCCCAAAGATACTGCCAAATATTAATGAAAAATGTAAATATCTCAATTTAAAAAGCATTGTTTTTGCTACATAGTAAATTAACTTTTTGTGTGTGTGGTGTTGTATATGTGTATGGTATGTGTATGTTGTGTGTACACATGAATGTGTGTGCATATGTACATGTGTGTGCGCTTCTGTGTAAATCTGAGGTTGATACTTGGGTGTCTTTCCTTGAATGCTTTCTACCTTTGTTTTTTTTCTTCTTTGTTTTTGTCTTTTGTTTTGTTTTTGTTTTTTCAAGACAGGATTTCATTGTGTAGCCCTGGCTGTCCTAGAACTCACTCTGTAGACCAGGTTGGCCTGGAACTACGAGATCCATCTGCCTCTGCCTTCTGAGTGCTGGGATTAAAGGTGTGTGCCACCACTGCCCACACAGCTTCCTTTGTTTGTTTTGAGGCAGGTTTCACATCATATTCAAAGCTCATCTATTTGACTAGTCTGACTGGCCAGGGAACTTCAGATATTTACCTATCTCTATTTCTTGACCCACCTACACCCCCCCCCCCCCCCCCCCAAAATCTGGCATTGCAGCGTATGCTCCTCTGTGTGGGTTTTCACAGGGATGCTGGTCAACCAAACACGGATCACTGAGCCTTTCTCCAGCCCCCAAGTTGACTTTGCCTGAAGTTTTCTTCTTGCACTGCTCCTCATTTATAACACAGAAGGACATGACTGGCCCACCTATGTGTCCTCTGATATTAGCAGAAGTGCTTGTGTGGTTTTGACGGTCCTTTACTGAGGGACATCTCCGTTCACCCCGGTGGGGACTGTTTGCCTGTGGATTCTGATTACCCCAGCTTTTCAGGCATCTGATTACTGAGTTGGGTTCTGACCTTTCGGAAATGAACATTCTCATTAAGTAAGTGCTAATTGCATCTGAAATTCTTTCTCTCTTGCTTCAAGTATGACCAGGGATAAGGGCACTGACTGCTCTTCCAGAGGTCCTGAGTTCAGTTCCCAGCAATCACATGGTGGCTCACAACCATCTGTAATGGGATCTGATGCCCTCTTCTGGTGTGTCTGAAGACAGCTACAGTGTGCTGCTATACATAAAATAAATAAATCTTTTTAAAAAAAAAAAAAAATTAGGACCAGGAAGAGGGTGATAAGAAATGATTCAGGGGGCTGGAGAGATGGCTCAGCGGTTAAGAGCACTGACTGCTCTTCCAAAGGTCCTGAGTTCGATTCCCAGCAACCACATGGTGGCTCACAACCATCTGTAATAGGATCTGATGCCTTCTCTGGTGTGTCTGAAGACAGCTACAGTGTATTCATATAAATATAATAAAATCTTTTTTTAAAAAAGAAATGACTCAGAAAGAGTCTAACAGTGAGTGCTTCATTTCCCCTTTTTGTATCTTCTGGTTGCTTTGCAGGCCCCTTTTGGATATGTGCCACGTTGGTCTTTGCCATAGCAATTAGTGGGAACCTTTCTAACTTCTTAATCCATCTGGGAGAGAAGACATACCATTATGTGCCCGAATTCCAGAAAGGTAGGTGAATAGCTTGACTATGTGTTTCAAATGTGGCCTGCCTTTGACTGCACGCTTTCACCCTGAGCGCATTGTCCAGTCTCTATGCACTGCATCTCTGCCCTCAAATTCAGCCCCTCCCTCAGAGTTCTCTACCACCCATCTATATAAACCCACAGGCCTCCCCTCCAGGCCACATTCTGTTGCTTACAACTTTCTCTCCTAAGTGTGTATTGCTCAGTGGCACACGTATATTCATAGCGTTGTAAATCTATATTATTTTTAGGGAAGCTGTCAGGCTGAGTACTGATTGGAGTTTATTCTAAAAAGATACAGAGTGCACGAAGTGTTGATCGTAGCAGTGTTTGCATTATGCAGCGATTAGAAACAACAGAGGCATTGTTCTTTAAGTTCTGATGGCTCAGCTGGCTGAGATACCTGTAACCACTAATTATAAAGCACCTAGAGCATTGTGGGAAACCAGTAACTCGGCCAGCCAGGGGCCTGTGAGGTTGGCAGTTTTGCTAATGACAAGTCTGCATTGGTCAAGACTTGGAAAGGACCACACAGAATGTGACCCCAGTTGGAGCTTGTAAATGACATTCTTGCTTAATAGTGTCCTTCCTTATTTTACCTCCTCTGTGTGTGTGTGTGTGTGTGTGTGTGTGTATGTGAGGTGTGTGTATGAGAGAGAGAGAGAGAGAGAGAGAGAGAGCGAGCATGTATCCTTTTTCTCCCTTCTTACCCTCTTTCTTCTCTTCTGTCCCCTTTCAGCATGGAGTTAGTCATAGATAAAGTCCTGTTTATTAAAAATCTTCATTTGAATGTAAACTTAGAACACATTCCTCCAGCATGAGCATTATGTTCAGGTAGCTCAGTGGTTACCAGAGCAGGACAGTGACTGTGTCGCTGTAAGTAGTTAACTTGCACATTGCAAGTCTGTGTAGAGCACCAGAAGAGGGCATCAGATCCCATTACAGATGGTTGTGAGCCACCATGTGATTGCTGGGAACTGAACTCAGGACCTCTGGAAGAGCAGTCAGTGCCCTTATTCCTGGTCATACTTGAAGCAAGAGAGAAAGAATTTCAGATGCAATTAGCACTTACTTAATGAGAATGTTCATTTCCGAAAGGTCAGAACCCAACTCAGTAATCAAGAAGAGCGACCTGCCCTGCCTGGGGACAGAGCTGGAACACAGGAAGGTCCTTCTCTGTTGTTATCCCCTTAAGCTGGGCATTCCAGGCATGATGCTTTATAGACCAGTAAGACAATCATCGCTGTCCACGAACATTTTCTTATCTTACATAAAGAGTTTGAGTCCTGGGCCTGCAGTCGGCTCTATCAGTAAAAGTACTTGTCATATACACAGGACACTGAGTTTGATCTTCAGAAACTACAGTGGAAAGTGAGGACTGACTCCTGAGAAGTTGACTTTTGGCAAAACATACACACACACATATACCACATACACATTAATAATAAATTTAAACACTGTTTAAAATATGAGACATATCTGACACTACATCTCGCTCCTATCCACTCACTGTGTGACCCTGATCCAGATGCTTGTCTGCTCTCATCCTGTTTTCCTCTCTGAAGAGAAAATCGAGATGATACAAGACACTGCGTCTGTATGCATGCTAATGATATAAAGTAGTTCTAGTTTTAATATGGTTCACTATATATAGTTCAGCCCATGAAGTTATAATTGTCTTGCTCCTCCCAAGCATTTGGATTACAGTCAGATTATAATCTTGTGTGTGTGGTGCAGGGATTAAACCCAGAGTCTTGAGCATACCTACTACTCAGCTCCATTACTTGTCTCAAGTCCTTGGTCCTTGGAGACAAGTCTTCATGTGGCCCAGGCTAACTTCACTGTGTATAAAGGGTGGCCTTGAATTCCTGGTCCTCCAGCCTCCTCCTCCCAAGTGTTCGGATTACAGACTCTGACACCGTGCCTGGTTAAAAAGATCATTATTTTATTTATTTACTTTTATATATTTATTTTTGAGACAGGGTCTCTCTACTGCCTCCTGAGTGCTGGCTGGGATTAAAGGCATGATCCACAATGACCAGCCTTACATACTTATTTTTAAAATTTATGTGTGTGAACGAGTGTTTTGCCTGCATGTATGTCTTTATACCACTGGTTTGCCCGTTGCCCTATGGGGTCAGAGGAGGGAATCAAATTGGAATTGGAGATCCAGATGGTTGTGAACCATCATATCAGTTCTGGGAATTGAACCTGGGTTCTGTGGAAGAGCAGCTAGTGTTTTAACTGCCAAGCCATCTCCAGCCCCATATCTAACTCTTGAGTGTGTATTATATGTCAATCACTGCTTCGAATAGTTCATACCCAGCTGGGCAGTGTTGGCGCATGCCTTTAATCCCAGCACTCGGGAGGCAGAGGCAGGCGGATTTCTGAGTTTGAGGCCAGCCTGGTCTACAGAGTGAGTTCCAGGACAGCCAGGGCTATACAGAGAAACCCTGTCTCAAAAAACCAAAAGAAAAAAAAAAGAATAGTTTGCACCTGTGTTTACTTGTTTGAGCCTCCTAAGAGACTTACAAAGTAATCTTCCTTCCATTTGCAGACAGGAAAACTGAAACAGGAAGGTTATGCAATTCTCCACCCAAAGTTGTTTACCTAGGATTAGAACCTACAGCCTGGAGTATGCTTTTCCTCCGGCACCACATTGCCTCAAAATAAAGCTCTGAGTGCAGTGTCTGATATCTAACCAGTGCTTAATAAGCAGTGGGTACAGCCAAGGTAGAATTTTCTTCCCTTTTCTTACATACTGAAGGAAAGGAATTATGTCAGCAAAGCTACATATGGCTCAATAAGGCCGTTCCAGCGGGGGGGGGGGGGGGGGCCCTTGTTATGGAGCCTCCGGGGGTTCTGGGCAACTTGCTTTAATCGGAGTACGATTGTAATTACTAGGAAGGACCTGTTTTTGCAGGAGTGCAAATGTAATTATTTGTCAGTTTTCACGTTAGAAGGGCAGGTGCCTTGGTTTAGCATGCTCTAGGATTGTCACTCCAGAAGGAAGACAGTCCTGGGAATGCTGCTCTTCAGGAGAGGACAGAAGACCAGGAGAGCATCCAGCAATGGTTCCCAGGAGCCACTAACGAGCTCTTCCATCGCCGACACAGAGTTATTTATGTGGGAAGAGACTAGCATGGAGATATTTCAGGCTCCTCTGAGCTGGAACTCCGTATTTTAGAGACAGATCACTAGATGGCATGCAGAGCGGGTTAATCTGCACCCAGGGCATTTTAATATATTTGCTAAAGAAATCAGTGTCAGCTCTTGTTTTGCTAGGGAGGAAAAACGTATTCTTCCAAGGGGGTAGTTGGATTTTATTTGATCCAAAAGCTAAGTATATTTAGACACTTTTAGTATGGCTCTCTGAACTATTTCAGCTACATAATTCAGTTGTTTCTATTAGAAGCTTTTAGCCACCAAGTCCATTATAAAACCATATGGGAGACACTAGTCACTACCACAAAGACACATGCTAAGGGTTCATTAGATCAACCAATGTTCATAAAGCACCTACTGTGTACTGGGCCTAGGAAATACGGAGCAGTGAAAGTGTGTGAAGCACCCTGACAGTGAGCTTGCTAAAGGTGTGATAGAGATGGAACTGCCCTGTCATCCACAGTGTCCATCGCAGCGACGGTCATCTACGCTTATGCCTGGCTGGTCCCTCTGGCCCTCTGGGGCTTCCTCCTCTGGAGAAACAGCAAAGTGATGAGCATCGTTTCCTATTCATTTCTGGAGATTGTGTGTGTCTACGGCTACTCGCTCTTCATTTATATCCCCACAGCAGTAAGTATCACGCGGATGAGTAGGCAGAGCCATGCTGGTTTGGGTGGAAAATTAGAAAATTCAACAAAGTATTCCACTGGGCCTTGTTATTTCCAGCCTACTGCTCCCACACCCCTGGAGGTTCCTTTTGAATTCAATTGCAGGATGAATGGGTGCGGGAAGGCAAGGGCTTTGGCTGTGTCAGGAGACCTTGGTTAGGCCAGCATCCATCTGCCTGCCACTAGGGTGCTCTGCAAAGCCACATGGCAGGGCATGCGCAACTGCTGACGATGGCTCAGGAGCTTAGGGAACATATGCACTGGGAATGGGCAGACATCTCTGAGGAACTCACTTCATGCTCTCTCCTTTTCCAGGTACTGTGGATCATTCCCCAGAGAGTTGTTCGTTGGGTCCTTGTCGTGATTGCCCTGGGCATCTCAGGGTCTGTGTTGGCAATGACATTTTGGCCAGCTGTTCGTGAGGACAACCGGCGTGTCGCCTTGGCCACCATTATGACAATCATGTTGCTTCATGTGCTGCTCTCTGTGGGCTGCTTGGTATGTTCTTACTGTACCTGCTTGGTACTGTGCTTATTTATTTATCTTGTATGTACAAGTGTAGGCATGTGCAAGCCACAGCTCATGCATGGAGGTCAGAGGACAACTTTCAGGAGTCGGTTCTTTGTTTCCATCACGTGGGTCCTGGGGATCAAGCTCATGCCACCAGGCTGCCCTGCAAGCACCTTTACCTTACGAGCTACCTCTCCGACACTGTGGATGTGTATCATACACAAATGTCAACACTTACTTTTCAAAATCCTTAAGCTTATTAAACGTAGCAGTGCTTTTAAAACTGATCCTATGAACTAAACCTGGAGACTGTCCTGGGAGGGAAAGTGGTAAAGGGGTGAGGATTTGGTTGTAATGTCTGGTTTTCCTCAGTTCTGGGATGTGGCTAAGATTCGGTGTTTGAACCAGGCAGTCATGGTGCATGGCTTTAATCCCAGTGCTCTGGAGGTAGAGGCCTCTGAGTTCAAGGCCAGCCTGGTCTACAGAGTGAGTTCCAGGACAGCTACACAGAGAAACTCTGTCTTGAAAATCAAAACAAACAAAAAAAGGATTCAGTGCCAAAGAGGTGGCCGTGTCTATATGGGGCTGAGGAGCAGGATGGGGCTCTGTCAGCTGGTGCCGTTTCGGTTTCCTGTTCACGCCTAGACAGATGTTGGACATTTAAAGTTTCCCAGCTGGTTAAAATGAAGAAGAAGAAAAAAAGATTTCATGGGTGGAGAGCTTAAGATTGGAGTCAATCATAGTCAACTGGGCTGTGTTTAAGGTGCCTACTATGTGAAGGTTATTTGAGTCCCTGTGCCTGGGAACCTTTTTGGAACCGTATGTGCTTTTGAGTCATGAGACCCAGTAGGAGCCCAGCTTTGTCAAGTGGTGGCTGTGTGAGCTCTGCTGTGTCTCTGTGCTCCTGAATCCTACTGCTTCATCTGTCATGTGACTGGCATCTTCTTGCCACGGGTTGATCCCAGAATCAAACAAAGCAAGGCACAGGAAGCATGATACGGAACACATCCACTGACTGCCTAGAGATGTGGTCTGGTTTTGGATCCTCCTAAGGAAATGTGTCCAAGCCCTTGGGATGCTGCAGTGTCCCTCTAGTCCCTCTGTCCATGGAGGAGCATCCTTTCCTTCGTCAGTAACTGCCTAGCCGTACTGCCTCCCCCGACCCCTTCCTACCTCCTCTGAGTTATTGTTAGGTAGTCTGAGCAAGTAAGGAGGAAGAAGAGGAGGAGGAGGAGGAGGAGGAAGCAGAAGGAAAGGCTATTTTTTAATCAGTGAGGACTAGAGAGGAGCAGGGCGCATTGGGTAAAGAAGCAGGGGACATCATCCTTACTAGGGACCCATTTCAGGAGGTAGAGGGATGGCTCCGCTGTTAGCACTTGTTGCTCTTTCAGAGGACTCGGGTTCAGTTCCTAGCACCCACATGGAGGCTCACAGCCATCGGTAACTTCAGTTCCAGGGGGTTCGATACCCTCTTCTGTGTACCAGGCACACTTGTGGTTCACATACAGTCATACAGGTGAAAACCTTTACACATACAATCAATCAATCAATCAATCAATCAATCAATCAATAAGGAAGGAAGGAAGGAAGGGAAAAAGGAATGAAAAAAGAAGAACCCATTTCAGAGGAATAGGGATATGGCCTAATGGGTAAACTCACTTGCTCTACAAGCATGAACACCTGAGTTTGAATTCCCAGCAACCACATAAAAAGCTAGGAGATGGCTCAGTGGTTAAGAACACTGACTGCTCTTCCAGAGGTCCTGAGTTCAATTCCCAGCAACCACATGGTAGCTCACAACCATCTGTAATGGGATCTGATGCACTCTTCTGGTGTGTCTGAAGACAGCAACAGTGTACTCACATAAATAAATAAATCTTTAAAAAAAAAAAAAAAAAGATAGCTAGGGATGTGGGCATGGTGGGTACAAACCTTGAGTCTCAGATCTTGGGAGGCTGAGGCAAGCAGATCTCTGTGAGTTCCAAGTCAGCCAGAGCTACATAGTGAGACCCTGACTCATAAGGAAAAAAAAGCTGGGCATGGCCACATGTGTCTGTCACTCCAGCACTGGGGGTTGGAGGCAGATTGATTCTGGGAGCTCACTAGCTAGTCAGATTTGCTGAATAGCAAACTTACAGTTCAGTGAGGGACTAAACCTGTTTACCTATCTAAACAGGTAAGGTGAAAGGTACATGATGTTCTGCATGTTCTCTGCATGGACCATAGCATGCATGAATCATGAATCTGAATACTCTGCATCTCTCTCTCTCTAATCTGAATACTCTGCATCTCTCTCTCTGCATCTCTCTCTCTCTCTCTCTCTCTCTCTCTCTCTCACACACACACACACGCACACACACACACAC
The DNA here is from genome assembly GCA_019843965.1 of Rhynchomys soricoides. NCBI lineage: Eukaryota > Metazoa > Chordata > Mammalia > Rodentia > Muridae > Rhynchomys > Rhynchomys soricoides. Next base: position 631,231 of record JADRCH010000114.1, read on the forward strand.
ACACACTACCCAAATAAAGTCAAAATAAAATTGAAAAGAAGCTGTTTTGGGATTGGGGACATAGCTCTGCTGACACAGCTGAGAGTCTTAGGTTTGTTTCCCCTATCACATAAACTGGGTGTTGTGGTATGCACCTGTAATTCTCTTGTTTGGGAAGTAGAGTCAAAATTCAACATTGTCCTTAGCTACCTAAGGAGGTGGAGGCTAGCCCAGGCTAGAGACCTTACCTAAAACAAGTAAAAATAAAAATGACATGGCACCTGTGTCAGGACCTTCAGGATCTGCCCACGACATGTCAGGACACCACTGAAGGCAGAACTTTCCTGTCCATTGTGCTGCTCGAGAATTTTCTGGAAGAGAGCCAATGAGATGAGACGACTTAGTAGTTAAAGGTCCTGAGTTTAGTCTCCAGGACCCACATGATGGAAGGAGAGAACCAAATTCCTTTACATTGTTCTCTGATCTCCAAGCATACACTATGTCCTTTGTGATACACACACACACACACACACACACACACACACACTAATAAATATAATTTTAAAATGAAATAAATAATTCTGTAGAAGAGAGCATTATTTTGAAGCAGAACAAACCCTGAACTGGGAGGTGCTCAGTGGTAAACTGAGGCACCATAACTATCACAACAGTTTTGTTTCTTTCCAGGCTTCTGTGACAGTTGTCACATGACTGTGGAACACCCCCCCCCCTTTAGATCAGAGGTATCAGCAGAAGTTCCAGGGACACTCTGCTGCATTTTATAACATAATACTCTCACAGGAGTGACCCAAGGTCACACAGCTCATAAATGGACCCAGGCTCTTATGTCAGACTGTGACTGTGCCCTTCACTCTCCCTGGACCGTCTCTGACCTGACCTTTTCACATCGTTTAATTGGCTGAGGAGTTGGTGGAGAGGCAGAGGTAGGAGAAAGGCACCTTCCTTCCATCTCTGAAAAGTCTCCTAATCAGGGCACACTGGACTCTGGGCCAGAAGCATCTCCTGGGAGAAAGGCTCTTCTTGAGGAGAAGCCACTGTGCTCTCCTGAGCAGAGGGAGCCCTTGATGGCCAGATGTTAAGCCATAGCCCTGTGTCTGAAGTGTCTTCTCTGTGTTGGACATGGCTCCTCCTTTCTCTTCTGAAGGAGGGGTAATCAAAATAGAGGAGGCCGGGGATCCTATCCAGCTTGCACGGCCATGCTTTGGTTATTACTCTGGACGCCTTTCTCTTTCCTTAGATAAAGGGACTGACCATGCACATCATAGCACCATCTGTCCTCTTGGAAGGACTGGATAAGTTTTGCAGCATGAAAATTATGACAGGTTAGCTATGTCAGGTGTCTCACATCTGTCATCCCAGTTCTCAGGAGGCTGAGGCAAGAAGGTTTCCACAAGTTTATGGCCTGCCTAGGTCTCATAGTAAGTTCCAGGCCATTCAGAGGTATAAATCAAGACTGACTTATGAGCAGGGGGTTGCTGGGAGGATAGCTCAGCTGGTAAAGTGCTTTCAGAGGACCGTAGTTCGGTCTCCAGAGCCCACATAAAAGGAGTTGGGCATGGTGCATGCTTGTAACCCCAGAACTGGGGAGTTGGAGACAGGTGAGGCTCACTGTTAGCTAGCCTGAACTATGTGTGAGGGCACCTGGTATGATTTTCGAGGAGGAAGAGGAGGAGGAGGACGATAGTGTCAGAGGAATAAACTTGAGGTTGTGCTCTGGCCTGCACACACATGTACGTGTGTACCTACACACCACATACAGGTGAACGTGCATATAGATACATACAGAAAAAGAGAGAAAGAAAACTGTCTATTCATGTAAGCAGAAGACATTATTATTGGAGGGCGGTAGAGGAGTTGGCGAGGGAGTCATTTGAGCTGAGGGGCACCAGCTGAACCAGACAGCCCAGCCCCACTTTCTCCACCTCCCCTGGGGAACTGCGGATTAGTGCTTTGGTTTTAGTGCAGTGATGTATGTGGCAACCTCACATCTGCTGAGGTCCCTCGGTGACTGCACTGGAAAATGATCTCCAGGTCTTCACTGAACAACACACCTGGCAGGGACAGCGAAGGAAGCACAGAGCGTGGGTCCTTGGCGGGTTGTTGAGAGTCAGACAAGCCTATGTTTGAATGATTACCACTGAGCTCAGAGAGAATGGTGCCTACTGGCCATGATGCCTCAGGATGGGCTGGGCTGAGCACAGACCCCGTGCCACATCACAGGCTGTGCAGAGACTAGAAGGAAAAGCCCTTTAGAGACGATCCCCCACCGCCCAATTTTACAGACAAACTGAAGAGGTAGAGAGGCCTGTCTAGAGGCACAGTGTTAGTAGCTAGTGCAGATGGGGAACTAAGACCACTCAGCTCTGAGACCCATGGAGTACTGAAGAACCTTTCCTCAAGTGGCCTGGAAGAGAGCCACTCTGTCCCTGGTTGTCCCACTCAGTGCCCCTGAGGAGCCAAGGATGACATGGACACTCTGGCCTCTGTCTCACCCATGACCCCCAAGTACAGGAATTTCCTTCCTTTGTGCCAAAAAAACAGCTGCAAGAAAAACCTTTAAAAGTAGGTTTGCTCCGGGGCAGTGATAAGCTAGAGGGAGTTTATGGGGAAAAGCAAAGAAGCTAAAGAGAGAGATTAAGTGTGAAGGGTGGACCAGGCTGGGAAGCCGAGCGTGTTGTGTTTGCGCCCTCTTCTGGCTAATACGGGCAGAGCTGCTGAAAATGGTTCTTAGCTTTTTACCTGTGCACCTTCCCGAGCCACCAATGCCAAGGGAATTCTGAGTATCTAATGGCCCTTGGTACAGTAACAGCTTCACCCTCCCTTTGAAGGGGGAGCTCAAGGCTAACAAGACTGGTGTTTTTCTGGGCTAATATTAGTGTCCTCTGACCTTAAGGTAGGAAGGAAGCTCTTCCTTGCCACCTCCTCTGTCCCACCCCCTCCTCCTGGTTCCTGGCAGCTAAGGGTGATGAGTGGAAGCTCTTGCCACACTCTTCATTTTGGAGCTCAATTCCTGGGAACTGAAATGTGCCTAGCACTTTATTTTCCAGGTCTCTGCAGAGAGTCAACTAACTGGTTTAGCAACAGTCAGCCCATAAACATCTGGCTTTTTACTGTCATGCCAGACCTGAGGAGATGCTGGTAAAACAGAGGTAGAGGCAGAGACAGTCCCCTGTGTGACACAGTAATTGCTAGTGTGAGCTCTGTAGTCAGATGAGCCCTGGCTCCAGTGCTCATGCACCACCCTCACTTATCCAGGGACAGTCTCTGTGAGCCTCAGTTTCTGCACCTGCCCAGTGAGATCATTGTAACAGCCCCTCAAGGTCATTGGGAAGAGTCAGGCATGCAACATAGCACGTCCAGTGAATGGGAGCTAAGTTTTAAAAGCTTGAGTCAGGGAGAAACACTGAGAGGTGGCTACAGTTTGGTGTGTTAACAAATATGATGGGGGGGGGGAGAATCCCCCAAAACTATTAACATGCCCTCTTGTGTGTCTCTTTTCCTGCAGGCTTACTTCTTTGACGCTCCAGAGATGGACCATCTCCCAGCGGCTATAACCACTCCCAACCAGACAGTAGCAGCGGCCAAATCCAGCTAACAGGGAAAGCAGGTGGTGGCATTTCATCTTGGGTGGTATGTCACAAATGGGAAGGTGCATCAGTTCTGCATTAGCATCAGGGACCAAAGGCTAATCCCCATGTCTTTCTGCACAGCATTTCTATGCTGAAATTCCGTTCTGAAGTCCACATGCCTCTACCCTTACAGAGTTGAAAAGCATGAGCCGGTAGATGATGGGGTACCGGGGTCCCTGTTCTGGTCATCACATCCACCCTCTCTACTCCCATTACATTCAGTGGCACGGGAGGGTTTCTTCCATTTCCTAATTGTCCCAGTGATCTTCCTGCATTCTGTGACGTCTCTCAGGCTGGTCTCTGAAACTGATGTTGCCATCTCTTGAAGGACCCCTGAATTTCTCTGAAGGCTTCTGGATTTTTGGGCTTCATGTGTTCAGAGCCTTTGAGGTCCTCTCTGAGTGGTTAGCTGGGCGGGTTAGAGTGCAAGACTAAGATCCAGCTTCATAACTTCTTCCTTGCCTCCTGTTCTACTTTCTTGTTGTTGTTGTTTGTTTGTTTTGTTTTTGAGACAGGGTTTCTCTGTGTAGCCCTGGCTGTCCTGGAACTCACACTGTATACCATGCTGGCCTCGAACTCAGAAATCCACCTGCCTCTGCCTCCCAAGTGCTAGGATTAAAGGCATGCACCACCACTGCCCAGCCTGTTCTACTTTCTTAGTGCCTTTTTTTTTTTTTTTTTTTTTTTTGTTGACAAGTTCTCATGTAGCCCAGGCTAGCCTCCAATTCACTGTGTACCTGAGGATGACCCTGAACTTGAACTCTTGTACTTACTTCATCCTCCTGCCTCTGGTTCTCAAATGCTGGTGTTCCAGGTAGGTGTGTCTCATCATGTCCAGTATGCCCTTTCCTCCTTTCCCTGTGGGTGAGGACTGATCCTGAACCAAGGGCCTGTACAAGTTAAGCAAGTCCTTTCTCATACACATCATGATGAACTTTGGTGGGGAGGGACACTTACTGATTATGTTACAGTTTCTTGTGCTAAGCATATCTGGGTCTACATCTAGATTTTAGTTTTACCAGGCAACACACATTAGTAAAGGGGTAAGGGAGGCCGAGAATGCACATGCAGGGTTTTCTGTCTGTTGCTTAACTTTAGCATTTTGTTGAGCTTTTCCATGTTTAGTGACTTTTCTGTCCAGCACTGGCTGCCTTATTCCAGATGACAAAACAAGATGGAAGAATTCCCAGTTTGTTTTTTACTCCCTACTGGAGAGCCAGAGATAAATGTGTTGTCAGTGCCATTCACACACGTTCTGAAGAGAATTAAACCTTCAGTCGAGAAGAACATTTGAAAGATATCAAAAAGAGAAGAAAAGTCTGTGACTGGCACCTTCTAAGCCTATAAAGTGCAGTTCTGTTTTCTAGAATGCTCTTCCCTTGCCATAGTCATCAGCTTCCTGGTGACCCTGACACTCTCTGTACTATGCTCTACTCTTGTGCTCAGAGCACTTACTGTCTGCATGTCCATCTGCCTGTTTGTTAATATGTTCAGTCATTTAGCCATCCATTTGTCCTCTGTGTATCAGTGTGACTCCCCGGTTAGACAAGGAGTGGATTTCTTTGTCTACTGCATACCTTGGTATACAGTGAGTGCTCAGTAAATGTTTGTATGGGAAATATACTTGAGCTCGCTGTGGGACGAGAGCCTTTACTATGCTCTGTGAAGACTGGCCGACCTGTCTCCCAAGGCAAAGGGGAGGTGAGCAGATAGAAGAGAATGACTTACAAGGTGCTTTTGAGCCATAGGTAACTTATCTATAAAATAGGGACACAGCCCATATGAGAAGACTGTAGTCACTCTTAGAGACAGTGGCAAGTAGGCACTCAGAGGTAAAATGAAAGCCACCACCCCACTGACAATGGCTGCTCATTTATATTGAAATGTGGTAGTCCACATTGACTCTGCTTTGATATTTTAGTTCCTTTTTGTAAAACATGGGGATTTTCCTTTTTCACTGAGGAATTCTAGTTGTAAGCCCTTCAAGTTAACAAGATGTGATCATTAAAGGTGCCTCCTGTGACCTTGGGAACATCTCCCTGGCTGACACCGTCCTTTCTTCTCAAGGATATGCAGTTTAGAATCAAAGATGCCAGAGTAGACTGGGTCTTCCTCCTCATCTGTTTGAACAGAGCCACAGCCAAGAGAGTATAGTTCCTTGTTCACAGCCACCCGAGTTTGGTGGCAAACACACACCTGTCACACTGTCTTGCCCAGAATGCTCCCCAGCTTGCTCTTACCGGCATCTCTTCCCAACCTTGTCCACCTGCTTGCGTAGATGAGGAAGGTGACTGTGTAGTTGATTGTGGTCATCTGCTGCTGAGAAGCAGAACTGGGACTTGAACCCAGGTCTCAGAGGGCCAGCCTCCATCTTTACCCATCCTCCCCAATTATTAGAGATGTCATTCTTTCTACCTCTGAAACCTGTGGGCCACACTGCTGCCATTCAGAATTTCTGTGGTGCCCTCTTGTCTGGTCTAGAGAGCTGTAATTCAGAGCATCTGCTTCTTGACTATACGTCTTGCTTATGGTGAGTTTGATCCTGTGTTTGTTGCTGCCTCTCCCAAGTTTCTGTGGGCTTGGGAATCTGGGAACAGCTTCCCAGGCTTCCTCCTGACTTTCTGGTCCTCTTACAAGGCTGTGACTATGTGCAGGCTGGAGCTGAGGCTCATCCAGAAGCCAGACTTGGGGAAGAACTTTACTCCTAGGATCACTGGTGGTGGTTAGTTCCTTGTGGCTGCTGAAGGTGAGGGAGCCTTGCAAGCTGTCATCTGGAGGCCACCATCAGCTCCTTGTCATATAGGTCTCTTCATGTGATTGCATACTTCATCAAAGCCAGAGTGTCCAGACGTGGTGGCACATGCCTTTAATCCCAGCACTTGGGAGGCAGAGGCAGGCGGATTTCTGAGGCCAGCTTGTTCTACAGAGTGAGTTCCAGGACAGTCAAGGCTATACAGAGAAACTGTCTTGAAAAACAACAACAACAACAACAACAAAGCCAGAAGTGGACAAGGGGTCAATAAAAGTCTGTTAGCAAGATGGAAGTGACTGTCTGAGTTAGCATATAGCAAGTGAGTGTTTCTCTTGCTTTATTCTGTGGTTAGAAGCAAGTCACAGGTCTAGCCCACACCGAAGCAGGGAGAGAGCTATACAAGGGCAAGGGACAGCCAGCCTTGTGTCCCCTTTCTGTTCCTTACCCAGTGCAAGCCAGTGATATGTGCTTTACATATTTGCATCCACTGTTGTCAATCCACATGGTAATGATTGAAACTTAAGTTTTTGTGGAACTGTAAATAGAGGTTCTAGTATTTTCTTTTCACTTCTTCAATGAAAGAAGGGGTTCGTTGTGGCTCCCTTAGCATGGGCATGTATCATGCCACTCATTCTGCAGATGGACTCCTCTGATGTTGATGGAGACAGTCTTGCAGGGCAGGACCTGTCCTTAGACCAAAGTTCTTGGGGATGGGAACAGAGGAACCTGTCTTTCTCAGTTCAATTCCCAGAACCTACATGGTAGAAGGAGAGAAGCAACTCACTCGGGATGTACTCTGGCCTCCCACACTTGCCATCTCACACCCGCACACACTCACACACACACTCACACACACACTCACACTCACACACATGAACAAATGCATGCACACACATACCAACATGCACGCATGCTCAAAAAGAATAAAAAGAAGTGCTCACGGCATGGGCGAGAGGAAGGATGGCAGCTCATAAACGCACATATCCAGTCAGGAGGCTTTTCCATACAAAGGAGTCTTATTTGACTTGTCCTCTGTAGTGGCAGACCTGGGGCCCTGCTGGCATGAACAGCACATGTGAGCAGTGCATGCTGGGAGGATAAACCAGCCTTTGTGAGGTGAGGGCAAACATAGATTAGGGTACACAGGGATGGAGGTTTCTACACTGAGCTCAGACCTTCACTGCCTCTCATACCCCCACTGGGGCAGTTCTATGGGACCTAGAAAGCCAGATCTGGCTTCTGTCTCAAGGAGCCAGTCAAGCCTTACAGGTCACACTACATAGTATGAGAGAGTAGTTACTGAAGTAGGTTGTCAGCTGAGCCCTGTAGGGTACAGGAGGGAGTGACGCAGGCTTCACAGGAGGGTCTGGTTTGAATTGGGTTCAGACTGTAAGTACAAGCAACTAGTTACTCAGTTCTAAAAGAGCTGTCCACTTCTCACAGCTTGGGGAAGGGGACAATCTGGGCTATTCAGTGGGATACGGTGATACCTCAGAGGCAAGCATCTCTGAAAAGAAGACACTGAGTCCAGCTAGAGAGGGACAGAGCGAACACAGGCAGCCACTGTCTGTCTCCTTGACCTAGACCACCCAACATCAAGCTCATGAGGGCTCTGTTGATTGACTCTTGAGTAGGGACTTAAGGCTCTTTTTTGCATTTTTGCATTTTAGTACAAAGGAGCTGGATGCAGTACTCCTGGTTCTGTGGCCCTCTAGATAGTTGGTGCGGGGTCTGGGAAGAGATGTCCAATCTGGTCTGCACAGAGCTGGCACCTCTGGGCTGTGCACAGATCTGTGAGCTGGGGCGGCTCCATTTAGGTGTCAAGTCTCCAAATGAGATAGTGATGAACAGCTTCTTTGCAGCCTCCCTGGCAGAGCATCCATCGCTTTGCCAATAAGAGGGGCTGTTCAGAGGCCTGGGCACTGTGGATTTACGAGCTGGCTATGCCTTCTACTGTAAGCTCTGGGCTCCTAGCTTTCACTGAAGAAAAATGGCTTCGAATCTCAACAGTAACCTTCCCTGCATAAATCTGTGCATGGGAACGGCTCAGCCGGAATGCGTTCTTGTGAGAACATTAGCCTCTCCTCTCTCAGGAGCACTGGTCTCCTAGGAGAGCCTCTAATTACTGGTAAGCAGGAAGCTGCCCCAGAATAAGTCACTGAAGCAGGGAGCAGAGGGTCTGCATCGGTCCTTTCTTGTGCACTGCCTTATCACCTGGGCTCAGTGCTGCTTTTCTTGTGTCGAGACACTGAGAAGGTCTAGAAGCTACGTGGGAAGGTCTGCTTTGGTTTGTGGGATTGTAGGAAAGACCACATCCAGGTCGAGGCACCGTCCACGGACAGTGACAAGTACGAGTGCACAGAGGAAAGCATCTAGCACACAGTCAGACTGCACTGTGATGAGGGCTTTAATAAGAGGTGAACAAAGGGTTTCTGGAGAGGCCTTTGTATGGAAAAGCCTCCTGACTGGATATGTGCGTTTATGAGCTGCCATCCTTCCTCTCGCCCATGCCGTGAGCACTTCTTTTTATTCTTTTTGAGCATGCGTGCATGTAGGTATGTGTGTGCATGCATTTGTTCATGTGTGTGAGTGTGAGTGTGTGAGTGTGTGTGTGAGTGTGTGCGGGTGTGAGATGGCAAGTGTGGGAGGCCAGAGTACATCCCGAGTGAGTTGCTTCTCTCCTTCTACCATGCAGGTTCTGGGAATTGAACTGAGAAAGAAGAGGTTCCTTTGTCCTCAGGCCATTGCGCTGGCCCAAGAGTTCTTCTTCCATAAGTTAAAAGTGCAGACCATTTCCCCAGTGTTCTATACCTTAGGGCTTTTATTATGAAATCAGCTTTGACTTCATCCTGTGAGCCGTCCCCCTCCCATTTTAAAAAATATGGGGTGTGTGTGTGTGTGTGTATGTGTGCGAGTGTGTGTGTGTGTGTGTGTGTGTGTTGGTGTGTGCCTTTAATCCAAGCATTTAGGGGGCAGAGGCAGGCAGATATCTGTGGGTTCAAGACCAGCCTGGTCTAGTAGCAAGTTCCACGCCAGCTAGAACCACATATCGAGACCCTCTCTTGACAATAAATTACTATTTTATACTGTTTTAATTGACTCCTTGAGAATGTATACATTTATACAGTGTGCTTTGATCGCATTCACCCTTCGATGCCTCCCTACTCCCCCTCAGGTCTACCCTCCATGAATCTCCCATCCTGTCCCCCAGCCTGCATGGTTTCACCCCATCACCCCCACTGTATCCTGTCCTTTCCACACCAGACATGTTAGTGGTGGCCTTCCCAGTTTCTGGACTGCGCTGTCCTCAGTTTTGTTCTCTGTTCCCTCTTTGCGGTAGACTGGAGGGCCTGGGGCAACTGGAGGTTGAATAGGTATCTGTGGACCTCCGGCCTGACAGGACAGTTACTGTCTTGAAGTCAGAACAGCTGTGATTATCTGCACTCATAAGGTTGGACGGGTTAACATTCCCATGCAGAGGGGGGTGGGACTCACAAGGCTTCACCCCTCGCAAAGAATATCTAAGCAACCAACAGTGGCTCACAGGAGACTCTCCTCCATTGCTACAACTGGCTGGCTGTCTGCTGCCCACATTTCTGTGAGAAACCTGGCTAAAACCACTGGTTCACCCAACTAGAATTGGGGTGGAGTTGCTTCTTTTTTTCATTTTTGTTGTTGTTTTTCGGGACAGGGTTTCTCTGTGTAGCCCTGGCTGTCCTGGAACTCACTCTGTAGACCAGACTGTCGTCGAACTCAGAGATCCACCTACTTTTGTCTCCCAAGTGCTAGGACTAAAAAATGTACTCCATCACTGCCTGGCTCATTTTTTATATATCTATATTTATCTTTATGGTGCTGGAGAGAGCTCAGCAGTAAAGAGCACTGTCTTCTACATTCTAACTTCATATCACACACATCACACAGAGCAAAGTCCTTCTAAATTAAAGAGACAAATTGGTGGAGACCTCTTATTGGAACCTTGCAAGCCAGGCAGTGGTGGTGTGGGTCAGATTTAGTCTCTAATGTGGTCTAGTCCAGTAGAGACAACTGAACATGACACTGCCCTAGGAAGCCCTCCATGGAGGTTTGGTCTGTTCATCTGAGAAGAAGGCTATGCACCTGCCACGTGCCCTCCTCTCTTGTGCAGCTGTCTCAAGCTTTCCTTCTCCTCTCTCACAGATCCGCAGTGAGGTTCCTCAGCTGTGCTGCCTCCCGAGCTAAAGTGGTTCTCCAGGATACTAGTGGCCCAGCATCTTCCCTGTTCTGACTTCATACGAGAGCAGAGCCCTTGCTGTGCCCTATCTCAGTCATTTATAGTTGTAATTAGTTAAGGGATGCTGTGTGAGTTTGTCTGTTCTGTTCCTTCTTCTGCTAGGCTAATTTTCTTGAGAGTTGAGACCATGTTCATCGTTGTGTCTGTGGTTTGGGACAGGACCTAGCACATGGGCCTTCAATAAGATTGAGAAATCCATCCATAGAAGCTGGACATGGTAGAGCACATGCTTTAATCCTAGCACCCAGGAGGCAGAGGCAGTGGGTCTTTGAGTTTGAGGCCAGCTTAGTCTAGAGTGAGTTCCAGGGCAGCTAAGGCTACACAGAGCTACGACCTTGCCTTGGGGGGGTTGGGGGGGGAACAAAATCAGACAAAACAAAAATACATTCATAGGTCTGCGGTTTCATCTCAGTATCAATAAAACAGAACAGAAATTACCCAGTCACCAGGCTTGATGGAGCAGGGCCATAATCCCAGTTACTCAAGTAGTGGAGGTGGGAGTACAGCGACAAAGACACAGCCGGGCAACTTTGTGAGAAATTGAGAGAAGTTAAAAAAACAAAAACAAACAAACAAACAAAAAAAACGGGAAAAGGGCTGGGGGCATATGTAGCTCAGTGGCCGAGGGCTTGTCTTATATACACAGTGCTATAAATTCAATCCCAGATGGAAAGGAAGAGGTAGAGGAGGAGGAAACCCACCCTTCAGTCACTGTGAGGGTTGTCAGCTTGGTGGGATTTAGAGTCACCTTGGAAACAAAATTCTGGGCATGCTTGACCATCTAGATTAGGGCCCTTGTCCCATCATGGGCAGTACTGTCCCATCGTGGGCAGTACTGTTCCTTGAGTTAGGGTCCTGGACTGCATAAAAAGTAGAAAGCAAGCTGGGTACCAGCATTCCTCTTTCCCAGCATCCTGCCTGAGGATGTAGTACAACCTGCCAAACATCTTTTTGTCACCATCCCTGTCTTGCCAGGGTGGACTGTATGCTCTAGAACTGTAAGCCAATATAAACTGTGCCTCCCTTGGGTTACACTGTCTGGTATTTTGTTACAGCCACAAGACAAGGAACTAAGACAGCCGGCCAGGCTAGAAATCCCAAAACTAATATACATCCCTCCCCTGATCCCCCACATTGTATCACTAGGCAAGCACAATCCCAGTCTTTCTCAAAACACACCCACCCACACCACTTTTGAAAATCCAAGCTCCCTGGTTTGTCATGATCTGCCTTAATCTTTGTGTCCTTCCTTATGCCGTTCTGTTTGACCTCTTGTTTCAACGACCACAGTTAGCTTTCCAGGCCTGTTTTGTGTTACTATTCCTAGGAGACATGAATAAATATCTACTCACCCCAGGGAGGGAACCAACAACAGGTCAAAGAAATGATACCTCTAAAGTGTACCTCGGAGAACTACTGCGTTTGTTGGGTTTATTTATGAAAGTATGGGTGAGGGGTTACTTACAGCAACAGAAACAACTCAAAGACAGCTGTATCACCAGAAGCATCACCAAAAGCCCACCATGAGTAATAGATCAAAACAACTGGAGGCCTGGAGCTCATGCAGAACTGTCATGCTCTGGCAGGCAGCTTGACAGGTTGGAAAGTGTCTCTTCTAGCAGCTCAGCTGGTCTGAGAGTTTTTCTCAACAGTCTCAAGTCCTTCTGTCAACTTGGGGGGGGGGACTAGTAAATCTGGTCAGTTTCAGGAATTTCCTGAAGCTTTTGAGTTGTTTACTTTTGTCTTCCTGGAGCTTCCCTGCCAGAGGGAATGTTTCATCTCCATTTAGAACATCCTGAGTCTAAGGAGCTTCCTCCAACAAGTTCCCAGATCTTTTTCTTTGTGTTTGTGTGTATGAATGTTCACATGTTTGTGGGTGTGTGTGTGGTGGTGGGTGTTTGTACACATGTATAGGCATGCAGAGGCCAGAGGTTGAAATCAGGTGTCTTCTATCATTTTCCACCTCCTTTACTGAGACCACATCTCTTGCTGAATCTGGAGCTCACTGATTTGGCTAGTTCACCTAGCTGGCTTGCCCTAGGGTATCCCTTATTTCTTCCTGCTGGGCTCTGGGGTTCCAAGCAAGGTCACATCCACATGGCTTTTATGTAGGTTCTGGAGATCTATCATGAAGGGATGTTGAACTTTGTCAAATGCTTTTTCAGCATCTAATGAAATGACCATGTGGTTTTTTTCTTTGAGTTTGTTTATGTAGTGGATTACATTGATGGATTTCCGGGTATTGAACCATCCCTGCATCCCTGGGATGAAGCCTACTTGATCATGGTGAATGATCTTTGTGATGTGTTCTTGAATTTGGTTTGCAAGAATTTTATTGAGTATTTTTTGCATCGATATTCATAAGGGAAATTGGTCTGAAGTTTTCTTTTATTGTTGGGTCTTTGTGGGGCTTTGGTATCAGTGTAACTGTGGCCTCATAGAATGAATTGGATAGTGTTCCTTCTGTTTCTATTTTATGGAATAGCTTGAAGAGTATTGGTATTAGGTCTTCTTTGAAGGTCTGATAGAATTCTGCACTGAACCCATCTGGTCCTGGGCTTTTTTTGGTTGGGAGACTGTTAATGACTGCTTCTATTTCTTTGGGGGTTATGGGACTGTTTAGATGGTTTATCTGATCCTGATTTAACTTTGGTAATTGGTATCTGTCTAGAAACTTGTCCATTTCCTCCAGATTTTCCAATTTTGTTGTGTATAGGCTTTTGTAGTAGGATCTGATGATTTTTTTAATTTCCTCAGAATCTGTTGTTATATCTCCCTTTTCATTTCTAATTTTGTTAATTTGGATACTGTCTCTGTGCCCTCTGGTTAGTCTGGCTAAGGGTTTATCTATCTTGTTGATTTTCTCAAAGAACCAGCTCTTGGTTTTGTTGATTCTTTGTATAATTCTTTTAGTTTCCACTTGGTTGATTTCAGCCCTTAATTTGATTATTTCCTGCCTTCTACTCCTCTTGGGTGTATTAGCTTCTTTTTGTTCTAGAACTTTCAGGTGTGCTCTTAAGCTGTTAGTGTATGCTCTCTCCAGTTTCTTTTTGGAGGCATTCAGAGCTATGAGTTTTCCTCTTAACACTGCTTTCATTGTGTCCCATAAGTTTGGGTAAGTTGTACTTTCATTTTCATTAAATTCTAGGAAGTCTTTAATTTCCTTCTTCATTTCTTCCTTGACCAAGTTATCATTGAGCAGAGCATTGTTCAGCTTCCATGTGTATGTGGGCTTTCTGTTGTTGTTGTTGCCATTGAAGACCAACCTTAATCCGTAGTGATCTGATAGGAGGCATGGGATTATTTCAATCTTCTTATATCTGTTGAGGTTTGTTTTGTGGCCAATTATATGATCAATTTTGGAGAAGGTACCATGAGGTGCTGAGAAGAAGGTATATTCTTTTGATGCAGGGTGAAATGTTTTATAGGTTCTGGAGATCTAAACTCCAATCCTCATGGTTGTGCAGCAAGCACTTCATCCATTGGGCCATCTCCCTGGCCCTAGTCTCAGATCTTTTTAAGTCCCTCCATATCTTATCATGCCTCCACCTTAATACAGTGGTGCTACACGGAAGTGGGTGGAAGAGATGCCTCCACCTTAATACAGTGGTGCTGCATGGAAGTGGGTGGAAGAGGGGTGAACAAATCTCGGGGGTCCAGGTCGGAGAAGGTCAACTGGGTTTCCAGGAAAGTAGAGGAAACGCTGAGGAATCTCCATACCCTAATGTTCTGCATTGAGTGTAAGTTCAGGGTCTATGGCTTGGGTGGCAGGCAGCCCTGATACTGAAGTGGAAGATCCTTTCTGCTTCTTAACTCTGGGATCTTCATCTTGAACTCCCCCTCCCCCTTTTTTTTCCAGCTCTCTCACTGTTGGGGGTTGTGGCTCTTCTGGACACAACATCTACTACTGGAAAGCAGAATGGCCAGCATCATCAGGAAACTGATTGTCGTCACACTGAAGCCTCATCACCCATTTAACAAGAATTAAGTGTTGGTCTGGGCTGTCAGGCATGTGATAGAACACTTGCCTCGCATCTGTGAGGCCCCGAAAGCCCAGCCCTGGAAGTAAAGTGCAGTGATAATGCTTAGCTTGTGTCCTTCAGCTCTTTCTTCGTACTGACCATCACAGTGACTAAAAACAACTGGGGATGAAAGGTGAGGGTGGGGCAGGCAGGGGGGAGGGAAGCTTAGGTGAGGGTCACTGAATCTAGAAGTTGGAGGCCAGTCTGGGCAGCGTGGTAAGACATGGATGCCCAGTTAGTTAATCTCCTAACCCCATAACAATGTGTACACAGGACACACTTCATACCTGGGGAAACCCTCATAGAAATAAACACTTAGAGGCTGGAGAGGTGGCTCAGCGGTTAAGAGCTCTGACTGCTGTTCCAGAGGTCCGGAGTTCAATTCCCAGCGACCACATGGTGGCTCACGACCATCTGTAATGGGATCCAATGCCCTCTTCTGGTGTGTCTGAAGACGGCTACAGTGTGCTCACATACATAAAATAAATAAATAAATCTTTAAAAAGAAAAAAGAAATAAACACTTAGACATAATCTTATAAGATGAATGGATTTTTGTTTTGATTTATTTCTTTGAGACAGCGCCTTGCTATGTAGCCCAGGCTAGCTTTAAACCTGTGTTCTTCTTGTTTCAGCCTCTCAAGTACTGTGATTACAGATGAGTCCCATGTACCCAGTTGAAAGTATGGGATTTCCTAGTAAAATTCACCTTCAGCAGAGTCATAAAGGGAATTGGTAGTAGAGTCCACTGTGAACGGAGGCATAAGAACAGAAAACGACATTTTTAGGGGACAGTAAGGGGTCTATGGGGAAGGGGGTCTATAAACAAGTAACTTTTAGTGTCTTTAAAAAATGTTTTGAGTTTTCTGTGTATGAATGCATCTTGCCTGTATGTCTGTCTGTACACCATGTGTGCCTTCAGAGGTCAGAAGAGGATGTTGGATCCCCTGGAACTGGAGTTACAAACCAGTTGTGAGCCCCGATGTGGGTACTGGGAATTGAACCCAGGTCCTCCGGAAGAGTAGCCAGTGCTCTTAACCACTAAGCATCTCTCCAGCCCTCAGTGTCAGTTCCTTAGGCTTCTGCTTCCTGTCTTAGTCCAGTGCCCAAGAACAACATGTAAGCAGAACACTAGTAACCAGTTCTTCCAGGCATACTGGTTGAATACCCATGAGGACAGAGAGTGGCTAAACATAAAGCTTGAATACCAGACAGAAGCATCTAGCACAGTGCCTGGCTCTACTCTTCGTGGGGGCTGGTGGATTAAATGAGCAAAGTGGTACAGGCAACAAGGTTTTCAAGGACCTGGACCAGCAGGCTGCTGCTCAGTGACAGGTTCCTGAGAGGGAGGACCAGGGAATCAGACACTGAAGAGATAGGAAAGTTCAGGATCGAGAGGTCTTCCATAAGCTATGTCTTATGCCCAGCAAGTTCACTAGGAAGTACAGCACCGTATATACAGTAGAGGTGGGGAGGATGGGTCAGAGTCAGCAGAAAGCTATCCTACAGTGAGATGAAGTCAGCAGGCAGCTGGTCAAGCAGTGTTACATCATGGACGGAGCACAGTGGCCTTGGGACTAATAGTTCTGGTCTCTTCATGGAAAAAAGCCAGGTTCTCAGAAACCAAAATCTATTTCCTTCAAGGCCCTATCCCCAGTCCCAGACTGGTGTTTGTCAAGTCTACCCCCCAGACAAGGACACAGATCTACTTCTATTTGTCCTGTCCTTGGGACCTCTGAGAAAGCCTTATACTACACAGATGGCTCTGTGTCTTTATTATTAGCACCTCAAGTGGGACCTGAAAGCCCCACAGTAAGGTGTCTGACACCCTTGTATAGACATACATGTAGGCAGAACACCTATTTACATGAAATGTAAATAAGTACATAAGTAAATAAATAAGTAGAAAGGGCAGCCTTCTCTCTGGGAAGGACAGAGCCTGAAGCTAACTAAATAAGCAGAATAAAGGGTTATCTGCCACCCCAAGCATGTTTATTTTGCTAGTTATAAAATATAAAAATCCATATAATTGAATTTGAAATGAATGATTTAGAAACTTTTTAATATTTTAAAAATATCAGAGCAATTTTAAAACAAAAAGAAGTCCCCGCACCTCTATGTGTGATTGGGTGGCTTAGCCGAGGGTCCAGGAGCCCCGCTACCCAGAAGTTTGATCTTTTTTGCCTAACTTCTCTGTTGGCCACTTTTACTTATTTTCCATACACTTTTCTGTAAAGATCAGTTACTCAAAAACCTGAAATGTTTATTTATAGATATATTTTTTCTGCAACTATGTCTGTGTACCATGTGTGCACAGTGACCTTAGAGGCCGGAAGAGGGCATTGGATCCCCTGGAACTGGGGTGACAGTTGGTCCTGAGCCACCAGGTAGGTGCTGGGAATCAAACTCTGATCCTTTGGAAGCGCAGCCAGTGCTCGTCACCACTGAGCCATCTCTCCAGCCTCTCTTAGTCTCTTTGTTTTTTGCTTTTTGCTATTAGTCACTTTTATATTTTTGGTTTGCAGCCTACCCTTTAATGGCTGAGCCATCCCTGCAGTCCCCTGCCAGTCACTTTTTAAAAATCCTTGTTGCTTCTTTATTTTTTATGACCAAAAATCCTTTTGCTGTTGTGTTTTTTGGCCCTTGAATTCCTTCTAGTTCAACTCCCATTTGTGACTTTGTTATTTTTATTTTTCTCTAAATTCTATAATTACTGAGTTTTTAAAACACTCAGTGGTATTGATTCATTCACATCACATGTTAATCTTACTCTGGTTTTTTGGGGGGAGGGGTTTATGGGGGGCTTATAGTTTTACGTGTCTTGTGAATATTCTCTGAATCCCAGTTTAGTTTTCACAGGCAGGGAAAGAGGAAGTGACTTAACAGCTCCTTAGTGGCTAGGGAGTTAGTTACAACATGGTTACCTGACCAAGAGCCTGTAACTTCCTGTAATGTATCAGATAATTTCTGAGCAAAACCTCATTCAATACAGCTGTTTACAAATGGTCTCATCATTGGCAAGGAAACTGGAGCTCACACGGTGACTGTGGATGCTGTGTGCACTTGTGGCCATTATACCGCTTCAGGGCACTAACTCCTCAGTTTCTGCCTGATAGCTGTGGTGAGCAATAGCTGTGGTGAGTGGGGAGCACCTCCCTCATCTCACTGTGCAGCCTGGTCCTAAACATGGATGGTTCACTGGGTGTGTGGTGGGTAGCAGTGGCCTCTATGTGGGCAGTAACTCTCCCACTCACTCCTGCAATCTGTCCTTTGCCTGCTGTGTTCTTTCAGTCTTTCAACACTTTGGACAGTTTTCCACATTACACATTTCTTTGAACTAGATATCAAAAGACATTATGGATAGACATTCTCTGATATACTTAATTTCTTTTGTCTTCTTCATCATTTTGTCCATTAAATAAGCATTCTTAGACTTTTGTTAATGCAACAAGCACTCTGGAAACAATAAGCAGCAAGACAGAGTCAGACAAAAAGGATAAACAGATACTTTTAGAAGATGACTTAAGACTATAATAAACAGGGCACTCTGTCCAGGCCTGGAATCCTAGTACTAAGGTAAGCTGAGCAAGTCTGGACTAACAGCAAGACCCTGCCTCAAAAGTCCAAGCAAAGCAAAGCAATGTGAGAAATTCTATAAAAGGTAAACTGTCTTGACCCTGAAGACTTCATCTTTCCTGTGTAAATTAACTGAGAAGGTGAAGTCAGGTTCCTTAGGACTGCTGTGGTTGCTGTAAATATCGGTTTCCTTTAAGCTCAATGGCTTATTTTTCCACAGTTGTGACTCTCTTCCTGTGGGGCAATATGGCCCTAGTCCCCAACCACACCCTGAATCCTGGCAGATGACTGGAGGGAGGGATTAAGAGGTGAAGACTGAAGCAGTGGTGGTGAATTACTTTTATCCAGAAGAGGCAGAAATAGGCCGATCTCTGTGAGTTCAAGATCAGCCTGGTCTACAAAGTGAGTTTCAGAACAGCCAGGGCTACTAGAAATCTGGTTCCCCCCAAAACAAAAACAAACAAAATAGGAGACCAAGTACTGATTCATTTAGTTCCATGTCTGAGAAGCTGCCATGCAGCAGTCAGAGAGGGGGAGTAGAGCCAGTGAGAAGCTGTGTGTATGTGTGCATGTTTGTGTGTGCGTGCACATTTGTGCATATGGGTGTGGAAGCCAGAGGTCTACTTCATGTGTTGTTCCTCAGGCTCCCTCCACCTTGTTTCTCTCAGTGGCCTACAGCTCACCTCACTGGCTGTAAGCCCCACAGAGCTACCTATCTCTACCTGCCCAGCACCTGCCTGCACCTGCCCAGCACCACGTTCAGGTTTTCCACCTGGGGTCCGGGTACTGAATGCTGGTCTTCTTGCTTATGTAGCAAGCACTTTGATGAGCTACCTCTCCATCTATGGGAATCTCTTTTTTGGAGACAGCTGTTTCACATATTCCAGACTAGTCTCAAACTCACTAGCTAAGGATGGCTTTGAGCTTTAGATCCTCCTGCTTCAATTTCTTGAGTGCTGTCATGTTTTGGGAGGTGCTGTAGATCAACCCTAAGGTTTGGTACACACCAGCAAAGCATTCTACAACTCAGTCACACCCTAGCCTTCAGTGGTTGTCTTATAGCATAGTATTCACATCTTCACCCCATCAACAGGATGTTGTGTTTTAATCCTTATTTTACACTTGACAAAACAGAGGCTCAAAGAGGATCAAGATGCTGCACTTAACAAGCATAACAGCTGAAGCTAAAAACCAAAACATGGCTTTCTTATCAATAAAACACCCATTTTTAATAGAAGGAATTCAGTGAATTTACTGAGTATTAAGACTGCTTTAGTATCCTGTGATTTCACTTTTAGAAAGATGGCATTCTGAAAAAAGAGTGAAAAATCACATTTTCAGTTCTAAATGTGTAACATCCTTCCTCACTCCCAGTGGCTATTACAGCTTTAGTTTTAAGAAAAGAAAAGAAAAGGGAAGAAAAGAAGGGGAGGGGATGAAGAGATGAGTCATTGCGTAAGAGCACTAACTGCTCCTCTGGAGTCTCCGGGTTCAATTCCCAGTAACCATATAGCAGCTAACAAGTGTTAACTCCAGATCTAGGACACCCACACCAGCATGCTTCACGTTACACCGCGAGCTTGTACTTTGGAACTCCAAGTTCCAGAATGCAACGCTCCTCTTCCCCTTGGTTCTCGGGGGTCGTCGAGACTACAGTTCCCAGCATGCAGCACCGTCGCCCTTTGTTTTTGACGCCCCGATGGACCCTGCTTCGGAAGGACTTTTTGGACTCCAGAGGACGGTTCTTTGAGTCACAGCCCACCTTGGGTCATGTGGCTACGGGGAAGTTCTGGCCGGTTGAGTCTGTTCAGGAGAAGCTGCGGAGAGATGGTCTGGCTGCTTTGCAGGACTCTGCTCAGGCAGCGTTCTGGGCAGCCCCAGTTGGGTCTTCCCGGGGCCTTCCTGCCTTTGAACAGTGGTGGCGGGCGGGCACTCTGTCCCCGACACGCTTGAGAGCGGGGACCGCCATCTCCATGGCCACGGCTGCGAGCGGGCCCTGCGCCGGCGGGTCGCCGCGGGACATCCTTTGGCGCGTGAGTTAGCGCGCTGTGGCGCGCTCTGTGTCTATGGCGGGGTGGATAGGCTCTGGCGGTGCCTGCGCGCTTGGCTAAAGGGGCCTGCCTTGGGGCGGTTTAGGAATAGCGCGTAAGACCTGAGCACCACGGGAATTGGGTACAAGAGTGTGTGGGCGTCCCTGAGTGAAAGTTAGATCTAGGATGTTGAACTTGAGTCCGAAGTGGAAGTTTGTCAGCATGGGTGAGGTGACCCGAATGGAAATTTGGACAGGGTAGAAAAGCTGTAGAGCAAAAGGTTGGTGATTCGAACTGCTGCATTAGTGAATGTCTTGATTCCTTGGGATAGGAAACGGGAAGGGGTGCTCTGTGTTGAAAGAATGTGGCCTTAGCAGACGCTGGGGTTGGGGAGATGCTAAACCGAGCATATATTCTTGGTTTATTTAAGACTGACTACTCGAGGCTTCAGTTAGGGAGAGCTCACCTCCCTGCGTCCATTCTGTGTTTGGACAGGTGCTAAGAGAGAAGTAAAGAATGCAAATAGTAGTGGTTAATGTTAATAGCCTAAATGAAGAAGCAGGATTTGCATGGCTAAGTTAGAGTAACTGACTTCGTGATTGAGGAGTTGTGTTTAATTTTAGGTTTTGGGTTGGAGGATAGTTACCAGCATCGTTTGGTCAGTACTGCTTCTACCCATCTGCATCACAGCCTTTATAGTCTTCAGCAGCATCGATTTATTCCACCCTATACAGTGGCTGTCAAGTAAGTGGTAATTTTCAATTACTGTCTGTATTAAAACATACTGTCTGACATTAAAACATTCACTTTGAGATTACAGAAAGACACTCACTCCCTGCATTTTTGCACTCATAGAACTGCCATTTTTGTTATATAAAACCAACAGATGTGTCAGATTATGTATGATGTCAGGACAGGCAGATCATTATTAGAGGAGGCAGAGGCAGGATGACTTGAGTTCAAGGCCAACCTGGGACATATAATAAGACCCTAGATACACAGTAAAAGAGAAAAGCAAGCCACACAAATATTTGTCTTTTTGTTTTTTCCTTAAAAAAATAAAAGATTATTTACTTTTATTTTTTGTATTTCTAAATATTTTACTTGTGTGTATGTATGTTCATCATGTGCATACCTGGTGCCTATGGGTCCCCCTGAAAGAGTTGCAGATGGTGTGAGCCACCATGTGGGTACTGGGAATTGAACCTAGGTCCTCTGAAAGAGCCATCTGCTGAGCCATCTCTCCAGCCCCTTGTTCCCTCTTTTTTTTTTTTTTGGTCTTTCCTTTCCCTGTCATCCATTTAAAATTGTAGATGGAAATTGTGGCCCGTTTTTTTTTTTTTTTTTTTAAAAGATGTCTAAACTAGCTAGTTGTGTAGTACAGTCCTGTAATCCAACTCTTAGGAGACTGTAGCAGGAGGTTCTGGAGTTCCTGGCTAGCCTGGGATATATAGAGAAAGGATTTCAAAAACAATAAGAAAAAGCTATCCAAATATTTAAAGAATACTTTATTCTTATGTTGTAGCCAACAAAGATAAGAGCGGCCCAAAAATATAGGATGTCAGGGAAGACTTAATACAAAGTCTGCTGAAGAAGAGGAGATGGAAGTAGGCTGTTTATTGAAATCTTTGGATGTTCAGGAGCTGGAACAATGCTGAGAGGGTGCAGTGCTGGCTGCTTGAGTTTGAGGGCCTGCATTTAGATTCACAGCACACACCAAAGCCAGCTGTGTGGTGTGTGTCATAACCCCAGTTTTTGGGGGGGGTGGTGTCCCTGGCCAGCCAGTTGCTGAGCTCTAGGTTTAGTGAGAGACTCTAGTTCAAAAAGTTGGATGGAGAGCCACAGAGGGAGAGCTAGTGTCACTGTGGCCTTCACATGTGTGCATGAGCAAGCACACTCACACAAGTAGTTAAGATCCATGAGTTCATTGAAACATAGTTATTGTCTTATGTCAGTGGTAGCCCTTACTGTCTACCAGGCCCTGAGTGCCTGATGCATATTACCTCTTTCCTTTAATACCACCTAATAAGGTATTATATTTGCTTTGTAAATGTAATACTAAGGTTCAGGTTAAGATGATCTGTTCACAGCACTCAGGTAGTGCGTAACTGAAATCTCAGTCTTCAGATTTTGTTCACCCACAGTATGACCTAATAGATAGTTTTTTTAAAAAAAGATAAAAAGTCATAAAGGTACAGAATAGGTTTCGAAGTCTTGAAAATATTCCCTAAGATTAAAACCCACAAATCACTTTGGGAATTTCTTTTCCTCAATAATTATTCCTTTATTTTTCTTACAAGAAAGTGTAGGTCATCAAGGAGTTAGAATTTGTCGTTGTTGGGCCTTTGGGAGTATTGCTACTAAGCAGTACAGTCGTGCTTTGGCTGTTATGTGTCATCTTTGCTAAGTCATGGAGGACTGATGAAATTTACCCATAAGCCAGTGCAGAGATGGCAGATGATTAATTGTGGAGGCTTAGGAAATCTGTGATTAATTTTGGTTTCTGAATTCTACTTTGAAAATAATTGCTTTCATTATTGAGTCTATTCGGCCGACATGTCCCATGTCTCTTTCTTTTGTTCATATTTTTAGATAGTGACATACACATGGTTTAAACTTGGAAGCATGCTGGTTGTTGAGTGTTTTAGTTTTCATGGACATCTCATTGGTTTTGGTTGTTTAGACCAGCCCTTTCGAGGACTGGTAAATTACACTGTTTCCACATTGCTTTTACTTAGCTGTAGGCACTAATTGCATAAAATTTAAAAATACTGTTTACATTTTAAAAGAAACTTGGTATGTCACTCTGGTAGCTTTCCTATGATGAAACGTTTGCATATGGTTGTATTTTCTCTGTTACTAACATCTGTGTGATTTAAAAGAAATTCTAATACCATTTTCCAGTACCCCAAACAAAGTCTGAATAACTCACTTTGGAGTTCTTGTATTGATGTTCTATTGGACCTGACAGCAGCATACAAGTAAACTCTTGTTTTTTTCGAGACAAGGTTTCTCCGTGTACCCCTGGCTGGAACTCACTCTGTAGACCAGGCTGGCCTTGAACTCAGAAATCCACCTGCCTCTGCCTCCCAAGTGCTGGGATTAAAGGCGTGCGCCACTACTGCCCAGCTACAAGTAAACTCTTTTTAAAAGAAGACAAGACTCTGAAAGTTAAAATTATAGTTATAGAGTCTGTTGAGATGGCTCAGTGGTTAGGGGTGTTTGGTGTGTACGTATGGGGACCAGGGCTTGGATCTCAACGCTCACAGAACAAACCAGGTATCCCATAGATGCCTGTAACTCCAGCTACAAAGGATCTAGTGGCCTCTCAGTCCTGTGCCGGGTCTACACTTAACGTTCACAAATACATCTGTATACACAAATAAATGAAGTTCAAAACACCATAGTTGTATTTCAGACTCGTTGTGTTGCAATGTGCTGAACACAACTGAAAGACTGAATGAGCATCACTAATTCATTTCTCTTGTGTTTTAGATTCTCTCAATGACTTCTATAGTTCCCAAGTAATTTTCTACCTCCTGCTTTTGGCAGTGGTCATTATAATAATAAGTATTTTCAATGTGGAGTTCTATACAGGTAGGTTTCAGAATTTTAATCTTTTTAAAAGTTTGAGCATCAGATGTGGTGGCACGTGCTTATAATCCTAGCACTGAGTAGGTCTGAAGGAGGGTCACCAGAAGGTTGAGGCCAGCTTCGGCCATGTCGTAGTTAGACAGCCTAGGTTAGATGGCAGACTTTGTCTCAAACAAAACAACAATAATTCATCTTACCTAGGGCAGAATTTAAGAAACGTGTGCGTAGCCGTAGTCTATTGTTCTTACAGCTGTTCTTACTGTTATTTTGGTGTTTCTCTTTTGAAGAGACATTTAGACCTTTCTTTTTTTTTTTTTTTTTTTTTTTTGTTTTTTGAGACAGGGTTTCTCTCTGTAGCCCTGGCTGTCCTGGAACTCACTCTGTAGACCAGGCTGGCCTCGAACTCAGAAATCCGCCTGCCTCTACCTCCCGAGTGCTGGGATTAAAGGCGTGCGCCACCACTGCCCGGCTAGACCTTTCATGATAGATGTTTATGAGTCTGCTTTCGGAAGCTAGGTATATAGAGAGGTCAAGTCATAAAGACAGAGTGGAGTGTTGGTGCCAGGGGCTGCGGACAGAATGGTGGGGGTCTGGGGCAGTGTGAATGTCCTCCTGTGTCACAACTGCATCTAAAAATTATTCAAAGGTAAATTTTATATTTTGCCACAATGAAAAAATAAATGTAAACCTTTTAATAGTTCACAGATAGTATTAAAGCTGTGAGCTAGCAAATGAATTATTAGATAATTCCTTGTAAGGTAGGGGACCATATCTGGACTGACCTCAAAGTTATAATACTGCCTCAGCCTCCGGGGTACTGGGATTGCAAGCGTATGCCACTGCATTTGTGGGTGATTATTTATCTGTTCTTTCCCCAAATAATAAAGTCTGGGTTTATAATATTTAATTTTAAAAATTGGGCTTTTCCTTGGGAGCATCCTGGATTCCAGAGCAGTTCCCACTTATTTGTTCTTTCCTGCCTTTTTAGATTCCTGAGTTGGTCACTTAAGTTTTTTTCTGATTATTTACTTACTTATTCATGTATTCCATTTACTTATATTTTTTGCTATAACATCTTTTAGCTCTTTAATATTAAAAGAATTCTATATTAAAAAATAGTATGTAAAACTTTAAGTCCCTACTGGATATTGTACTATGTATCATTTTTCTTTGCTTTCTTGGTGTTAGATCTCTGAGTGCAGCCCTGTTTACTCCTCCTTGGCTATAGCTTGTGCTTTCTCCCTCTCCTATGCTCCTGAGCCTTCTCTGTGTAGGGCCAGGTGAGGGCGCTCGAGTCAGGATTTTTATTTTACTTTATTTTTATATTTTGAGACTAGTTTTCTCTGTGTAGCCCTGGCTGTCTTAGAATTCACTCTGTAGATCAGGCTGGCTTCAAAGTCAGAGTGTTTGAGTTTGCCTCTGCCTCCTGAGTGAAGGCATTAAAGGCCTACACTGGTGTTTTTAAAGCCTCACTGGTCACTTGGCTTGTCTTGTAGGAGTAGGCCCTATATGTATGTACTATGTGCCATGCATCGTGTGCTCCCAACTTGCTCCTGAAGATTGGTAAAGTGTACACTGGCCAGGTCTGAGGGAGTACTGAGGGCACCTTTGACCCAGCATGGCAGCTTCCTAGAGGAGTTGATGACTGATCAGACTTTGAAGGAGGAGCTGTATTAAGCAGAAAAAGAAGAGAAATGATTTTTCCAGAGAGAAGTTGGAGCTTGAAAGAACATTGAGTGACATGGCAGGGTTTGTCACGTTAGGAAGTCAGTCACATAATTGGCTTTGGGGGCATTTTTGGTGGGAAGAGGAGGTATTGGCCACTTCTGTCCTAAAATGCCAAGTATTTGAGTCCTCGTTCCCACACTTGGCTGTTGCCCACACTGCCATTGCTTTTCCTTGGGTGTAATAAAAGAAGGTTATTACGTGTCTGAGTTGGGGAGCCTAGGGCTGGCGGTTCTCAGGCACAAACACCCTTTATTCCTCTCCTACGTCTGTCCACCACGTCACTTCCAAAGAACTTTTTTGGATTGTTGAAGAGGTCCTAAAAATAACTGTTAAGAGCTAGAATGGAGGCTCAGTGGTTAGGAGAACCAGCTCTAACCTCTGCACATACCTCCCTGCAAATAAATGACTTAATGTAATCAAAATACCTATTCAGAGTTGGGTGTGTGGCACACACGCTTGTGATAACTCTACAAGCTTTGATATTCATTATTGTGATTTATATCTTTGTGGCTTTTTTTTCACAGATGGACTCTTATGAATCTCAAATGTTGAAGTAAAGGCGATTTGGAGCTATCTAAATTATTTTATGTCACTTAGGAAAACGTCCGAGTTGGCATTATATTAACTATCAGGGGATACTAATATAAAGAAATGAGGAGGCCAGTCGTATGGGGATACGTCTGTAATCAGGAGGCAGGCAGGAGAATATCAGTAGTGCAGATGCATCCTCCAATAGACAGTCAGTTTGAGGCCAGCCTGGGCAACATGAGCCCTTGTCTATAAGACAAAAACAAAAACGAAAACAAGAAAGTTGAACTATGTTAATTATGTCCCTTCAAGGCCCTATTTCTAGATTCCCTAGTTTTTCTTGTATGTGTATTTCTTTATTTTTTTTTTTTCAAGAGTTTTAAAGTTAGGGTCATTAGTTTGAGTTTTCTGTCCTGGATTCCATTGATTGGGTGTGTGTCTGTGGTGAGAGGGAAGGCACTGGCCCTCGGGCGTCAGGTGCCACCCTTAGAGCCATGCTGTGCTCTCTCTGCAGTCGTGCCCTCCATCCCTGGCTCCCGACTGGCCCTGATAGCGCGGATCCTTCACCCTCAGCAGCTCACGCACTCCTTC
This sequence comes from Rhynchomys soricoides, assembly GCA_019843965.1. Lineage (NCBI taxonomy): Eukaryota > Metazoa > Chordata > Mammalia > Rodentia > Muridae > Rhynchomys > Rhynchomys soricoides. The sequence continues at coordinate 657,953 of JADRCH010000114.1, forward strand.
ATACACGCTGCAATGGGAATGGCGGTGGCTTGGTGTGCGGCCATCATGACCAAGGGCCAGTACAGTTCTCTTGTGTTTCCCTGCACTGGAACTGAGAGGTATGGGAACATTTTCTTCTTTTCTTCCTAGGAAGCCTGTTTCCTTGCCAAGTCAAAGGAGACCTATAGAGATCTCTAGTGTAGCACCCTGTTTTCAAGACTCTCCCAGGAATTCCTGTCTCTGTGTATCAAGTTGTTAAGCGATAGTTTATGTTTGAGAAAATTAGCAAAATTCTCAAGATGTTTGTGTGTGGAAGGTGCTGTGCAGGCACTGTTGGCGTCCTGAGAATGATTCAGGGACAGGCTCTAAGCTGCCTGAGAGTTGAGAGTGCTGTGACATGGCTGCGGAGAGAGATCTAGGGGGAAGGAACATGATCCACATGAGTCAGGCATGCTCCCCAGGTCTGCTGTCTTCCCAGGCACCCGGAGGCCCTGAGGAGGCTGTCTGGTTAGGAGAGGCTCAAGAAGCTCAGAGCTCCAGCTTCTCCATTAGGTACTTGCAGATTATTTATAGTTCCTTATCAGATGAAGTCAACTTGCCTTGGAAGCAAGATGACTGTTGTACACATTCTTACCTCAGATTTCCAAGGAAACAGAGCAATAGTGAGAATCCCATGCGTCAGAGGAAAATGCTTCATTATTCGTTTGCTCCTGTTTACCTAAAGTGAGTCATTCAGTTAGGATTTGGGGCATTTCTTAAGTTATTAACTTGGAATTCTGCCTTCTGGCAGATAGCCTTAAAACAATGATGATGTGTTTTCAACTATTAACAGCGTAACTTTTCCCTTCAGCTTAGATAGCCCTGCTGCTCAGACCTGCGTGAATGAATATCATCTGTTTTTCCTACTGTCTGGAGCGTTTGTGGGCTATAGCTATAGTCTTCTGTACTTCATTAACAACATGAATTATCTTCCGTTTCCTATTATACAGGTAAGATACAATTTGAGCATTTCCTAGCTATAATTTGGTAGTATCAACACTACCGTGTCTGTGCATATGGCTGGCCTCATCTGATTACTTAGATTTGATCAGTAAAATTAAAATGGCTCTGTGGGTAAAATCTCCTGACAGCCAAGTTCAGGTCCCATGAAAGTGCAGTAGCACAGGTGTCTATAATCCCAGTTTGCTTGGAGGACCTCTCAAAGCTCTGAGGTCAGCTAGTTTGGGGGTTGCAGTGGAGAGACTCTACCTTAAACACAACTTAACTTAAAACATGTGTGTCTGTGAGACTTGAGTGTGTTTAAGAGCCAAGCTGTGCTTTCCTGCTGCCATTCTCAGAAGGCTGCTCCCTCTTTCCTTCCCTGGTCAGTAGTTACACTTGCTGTGATGGAGCAGGCTGGAGGAGGAGAACAGCACCTTTGACGGGAAGTGTTGTGTAGCCACCTGCTTAGGGATGTGTAAGTGATTTACAAACACTCGATTATTGTCTCAGACCCTTTTCAGAACAAGACATGAATATGTAAATAAAACTGCCTCAGCTTCCCAAGTGTTAATTACAGGCATGTGCTACCATACCTAGCTTTAAAATTTAACATCTGACCAAAATATATATTTGGGACATCTCTTGTAGCTGCACAAATGTAGTCATCTGCTCAGGTGGGTGCTGTCCTCCGAAGACTGCTGGGCAGGACAGTGGAGTCGGAGAAGTGAGGAATGGGTGGGTGGTTGAAGTAATGGACCTGCCTGTTCTCATCAGCGAGTCTCCTGAAGTTGAATACGGAGGGGGATTGATAGGGAAGATGTGAGAAGACAGGCCACTCTCTTCCCTTGAGCTGAGCCTCTAAGGACTGCTGGGACACACACACACACACACACACACACACATACACACACACACATATCTACCTGCCTTGCCTTCCAAGTGCTAGGATTAAAGGTTTAAGCCACTATGCTTGGCCTACTTATTTATTTTTTTAGACAGGATCTCATTATGTACCCATGACTGTCCCAGAGTTAGCTATGTAGGCCAGGCTGACCTTGGACTTGTGGTTATCTTTTTACCTCTGATTCCTAACTGCTGAGGTCACCGGTTATATACCACTGCCTTCTTGGCATAGCCATTTCAATTTCACAGCCAAACTCAACAGAAAAGAGACTTAACAGTTTGAAAAAAATTAGTTCATTTATTTATGCTGTTCCTGTGTTTGTGCGTGTCCGTCCATGTGTGTCTGTACACATGCACATGTATGTGCCATGGAACGTACATGGAGTCAGAGGATAACTGTGGGAGTCAGTTCCTTTCTTCCACTGAGTGGGTTCCAGGAATTGAACTCAGGGTGTCAGGTTTGACAACAAGCTCTTTTATCTGCTCCTTTATCTGTCTCTCACCAGTCCTGTCCCCCCTCCTTCTTTAACAAGTGAAAATAACCATTATTATTATCATCATTGTCTTAATTGGTTTTGGTGCTGCCTGTCAGCCAGCTTCCTAAGAATAATAAGAGTTTACATATATAGCTTCATGTTTTACATATCATTTAGTATTTTTTAATGTAACCCATGAGAAATCCAATTAGCCCATTAGTTATTTTGCTTTAAGCTTGCTTACTACAATTAAAATGCTCATGTCAGATATTTTATTTATTTTTATTATTATTACTCTGACCACCACTACTACTATTAGACAGGGTTTCCCTGGATTCCCTGCAACTTGATATCTAGACCAGGCTGGCCTTGAACTCACAGAGAACTGCCTGCCTTTGCCTCCCGACTTCTGGGATTAAAGTTGTCCGCCATCACACCTTGCCTAGATTCCTTTTTTTTTTTTTTAAGGTTGATTTTTTTTTTTTTTAAATGAATGTGTTTGTGAGCAGGTATGTGTATTTTCGTACAGGAGCCCTGAAGAACCTGGAAAATCCTTGGGATTTGGAGTGACAGTCAGTTGTGAGCTGCCTGATATGGGTTCTGGGAACTGAGCTTAAGTTCTCTGCAAAGCAGTAAGAAAGAGCTCTAAACCACCGAACTGTCTCTCTAGCCCCCTCTAATGACAAGAGTGGTAGGGGCAAGATTCCTAATGTTAATATTGACAAAGATGTGAGTTTCTCTACCAGCAGGCCTTTTGTGCAGGCATTCAGCAGAGGAAATCTGTAGAGCAACAGTGTGGCAGTATGTGTTAAGTAGCCAAGGCCCTCTAAAACTTAACTGAAAAACATTTGCACTTGGGAGCAAGTGGAGGTATGGCAGGTGCTCTCTCTCTCTGTACCTTGATAGTGATGCTAAGAGCTGCTGTAGAAAATATCCTTCCTGTTGTAAGGTGATGGGGTGGTGGCACCAGTGGCTACTTGGAGGATACAGTTTCATGCCTGTACTTTGAAGTCTTTGACTGCACCAATACAGTGGAAGCTGTACAGCTTGTGACCACATATCCATGCTGCAATCATGGTAACAAAATAGTTTCCGTCTGTTACTGCAATTCTTTGCTTTTCTTTAGTGTCTAAAATCCCTTAAAGAGGATCAGTCCCAATATCAGGGTTCCATTAGCATTTTGGGAGTGAATGGTGGGAAGGAGAGGAAGCAGTAAGCCAATGTTTCTGAAGTCTGGTTTTTGTTGTTGTTGTTGTTTTTAAAAATTTGGTAATATTTTTGTTGTTTATTAGAATTGGCAAATAATAAGGGACTACTTTTATTTAGCAAATTTGTTGATTTTGCAGATAAATAGAGCAATGTGATGTGCTCAGGGTTGCAGCGTACAGGAGGCTGCACATGCTGATGCCGGGGCTGGTGCTACCAGGTGTCCACAGGGTCAGCGCAGAGCGGTCTGTAAGAATATGGACTCTCAGGCTGGCCCGCTGGGATCTATAATCCAGACTTACCTTTGGCTAGCCATTTGGATTGTTTTTTTACACTCTACATTCCTTGGTTTTGTCATCTCTAAGATGAGACCAGTAATCCATTTCCCTTTAGAGGGTTGTGTGGTGTAATTGACTTAAACATGATCCGAACAACCTAGGATATAGTAAGTGCCAGAAAAACATTCCCTGCTGTTGTCTGCTTCCCTTTATTCACAGATTTGATTTCTACAATTTTATTCTCAGTAGTTAATCACAATCTGACTATAGTAAATAGAAAATTCCACATATAGTAGATTTTAATCAAGAACTAGATACTAGTATTTTATTTTTATTAGATAGTATTGTTATTTTACTAAAACATTTTTATCATAAGTATGTTTTATATGTAGGAACAAGTACAGTATATATAGAGTTTGGCACTGCCTGGCATCTACTAGGTCTTGGGATATATTCTCCATGGAAAAGAGGGGGTTACTGAGCTATTATATTTTCTTAAACGTTCCTGATCAATAGTTCTTAACATCATGTGGATTGATATTGTTCTCAATTTTCTTATTTCTGATCTTAGTTGTATAGTGTAAAAATTGTTAAATTATTTAAGTGTCAGAATAGTTTGTCTTTTTGTACAGTTTAAGTTATAAATTACATTTCTGTGTGTGTGTGCATGTGTGTCCATAGCTTATGGGAGTTGGATCTCATGTGGCTAGAACTCACATCATCAGACTTGGCAGCAGGCATCTCTATCCACTGAGCCATCTCATAGGCTTTTGTTTAGATTTGACTTTTGGTGGTGGGGATTGACCCAGGCCTCACATATGCTAGGCAAGCTGCAGCATCGAGCTGCAGCCCTAGCTCTTAATGCCTGTGTCTCAGCTGCCTGTGCTAGTCGCTGTTCACCCAGGATGATGCTGAATGTGTCATTTGACTTTTCCTCTTGTTTTTCACAGCAGTACAAATTTTTGCGTTTCCGGAGATCTCTCCTCTTACTAGTTAAACATAGCTGTGTGGAATCCCTGTTCATGGTCAGAAATTTCTGCATTGTGTATTATTTTTTTGGTAAGAATTTCTACTTTCTAATAAAGTTTATTATTAGCTTATAGTGTAGAAAATGTCAGTCACAAAATTACTCTACTGAATTAGTTTTTTTTTTTTTTTTTTTAAATATTGTTGTGCTTATCAGCCCAACTGATTTCATTGTTTGAATCATTAAAATTTGGTAAGGGAACTTTTTATTAAAGGAAGTGTGTGTGTGTGTGTGTATAAAATACTCTTCAAACAGAGAAATCTCTTGTGTTCCAGTACAAGGTAAATTGTGAGCAGTTACGTTCACCTCAGGAAAACAGGCAGCACAACTCAGAACAGAAGAGCTGTTGTGAAGGCCGAGAGCAGGGCAAAGGGGAGCTCCTCAGGGGCCAAGTGTTCAGTCATGCATGGTGAGAAACTTCTGGAGATCTGTGCACAACAGTCGGAGCTGCACCATTCAAGATGGTAAACATGTCAGAGCCAGAGAGCAGCTGCCAGAGTTGGTTCTCTCCTGTCATGTGGGTTCTGGGAATTGAACCCAGGTTGTTAGACTTGTGCTGAGCTCTTTTACCTGCTGAGCCGTCTCACCAGCCTTGAAGCTCCGCAACTCTGTGCTTTGCTCTCTGCATGAGTGAGAGGCAGGGATGAGTGACTTCTCACCTATAGATTGAGACAGTAATGAGATTGGTCATAGTCGATGATGCACATCTGTTACCCACATGCTTTGTGTACCGAAAAGCTGGAAGTGCTGCACACACCCCATCATAGTTGTCCTGCTTTCTTCTGTTTTAATAATGATGATGACTATGACATGTTTATGTCAGAATCTTACAAGAAAAGACTTTAACAGGATTTAGAAGTTATTTTCTCTATTCCTAATCAGACAGCCTAGCATTTTAGCTGAGGTCCCCCTATGTACTTGAAAGTAGTAGTTTAAAGCATAGTGAAGAATTGTTTACTAACTTCTCGTGTTCTCTTCTCTCTTGGTTTTGTTCCCCCAGGTCATATTCCCAAAGGGTGGATTAGCACTGCTCTGGGCCTTCACACAGATGAGTGAGTCAAGTCTGATTTGACCTCTGTCTCCTTCCTTTTAAGTTTCGCTGCTTTCTAGCTGCTTTGTTTAGGTTTATCCTTTAACTTCTTTTAATTGAAATAAGAATCAGCAGAAGAGAGGGAGGTACTTGGTACGATGAGAAGGTGCCGGCTCCTGCCTCTGCCCATCCTGCTTGTAGGTTGAAAACTCCACTCTGCTGCTCACTCCTTAGCTGCTGTGGGGTCAGGTCTGACCTGCGATGGACTTATTAGCTTCCCATGCTTAGTTAAGTGTGGGTGTTGAATGCCATATGCTCTGCCGGTGCCTTAGTCGGCTTCACTTTAGCTACCTAATGATGCCAGAAGGTGGGTCATCTTTCAATGTATGTTTGAAAATCAGTGAAGTTTTTGAGTCATGCACCTGTATGAACAAAGATGTGTATGTATACATGCATACAGTTCTCAGAGGGGAAAAATGCACTTATTTTTTAATGCATGTAGCTTTCACAGTTTAAAAATCTAAAGACTTCTAAAAGAGCATTATCGCTTTAACCCTAGTGTGAGAGCAGATGTAGGAGCCTGGCTAGTCTGGTATATATAGTGAGTTTTAGGTTAGCCAAGGCTACATAGTGAGACCTTAAGCAGAAACAAAACAAGAGAGCAGGAGATAGCCTCCTGCCTATCTCCACTCACTCAGAACCTCTCCCAGACATAGAAATAGTAATTCATTTTGTTGCTGTGCTGCTAGTTACCTTTTATACTAAAGAAAGGTGAGCTTTCTGAGCTGCATGCCCCATGTCTTTGTCATTTGTTATGTGTCAGAATTTATCCTGTTGATCCTATCTTTGGTTTATTAAGAAATAAATGTAATTTTTTTTTTTAAAGCTGGGTTGTGGTGATACATGCCTTTAATCCCAGCACTTGGGAGGCAGAAGCAGTCAGGTCTGTTGAGTTCTACAGAGCCACTTCCAGGACAGCCAGGGCTACACAGGGAATCCCTGTCTTAAAAAAACACAACTAACTAAATAAATGCAATTTTTTCTCATAGAATGTTTTACCTTTATATATTTACTAATTTACTGTGTGTTTGTGTAGCCATCAGAGGCCATCTTGTGGTGGTTCTCTCCTTCCACTCTGTTCTCTCCTTTTACCATGTGGGTCCTGGAGATTGAACTCATGTCATCAGACTTGGCAGCAATACCTTTACCCACTGAGCCCTAACACCAGCTCTCTCATAGAACTGTTGATGATGTAGTGATGGTTTAATTGTCAGATAAATACTGAAAAAATTTGCACACTAGTAACATGTCATTCCTCTGCCCTTGCTTGTGAGGTGTTCGTATGGTGTAGGTGTAGTCAGGTGGATGCCTGGAGGGCACTGCTTCTGTTACCTCACTCACTGTGTGCTTTGCACATAGCTGAAGCTAAGCTTCACAGAGCTGCATTCCTGAAGCCCTAGGACTAGTGAGGCTGAGGCAGGAGGTTTGTGAGTTCAAGGTATAAGACAGGACTATAAGAAAGATGCTGTTTCAAATAAACAGAGACCAAAAAGGAGTTAACCTGTATTTGCTGGATAAGATGGGTTTTCTTTAATGTGTGTACTTTTAATTGTATGGTGATTTTACTATGAGACTTGTATCATATGTGGAATTCACCAGGTTCAGTTTTAGATAGTTGGGATTTGACATATCTGGATATTTTAGAGATACTGTAGATTTAAATTATTTTTGAAAGTTTCTAGGTAAAATTTAGTTATGTCCTCTGCTTAGTTATTAGATGAGAAGCCAAATGCCTGGGGCATCTATTCAGTTATCTTATCTTTCGTACTGGGTCAAATGGAACGAGGAAAACAATATTTAATAGAAATTTAAGTTTTTGTTCTTAAACTAAAAAAAAAATTATACAATATGCCCAAGTGCCTAATATTCTTGCATCATGCAAGCCAAGCCTTCAGTCAGTATTTACTTAGAAGCTGAACACAATTCTGTCATTTATTGGCCTTCCCCATGAATACGGATCAGTGCATAGACAATCCTGTTATAAGCTGATTTAAATCTCAAGAGAGCCTGAAAAGTTTGACCGAAGAAAGCATCGTCTGTTCTATGGATAAGGGAAATGAAGATGGGTATAGGTGGTGACTTCCCTAACAGCAGCACATAGGCAGCAGTCAGATCCAAGTCCTAGTTTGTACAATTGCTAGTTTTGTGATTTAGGATTTTTAGCAGTACTAGCTAAATTGCTCAAGGATTTGTAGGGTGTGAATTTTTAGCTTAACATTCTAATAGTTTCTAAAAAAAAAAAAAAAATAGTTTCTAAAAATTGTTTAAAAAGCAGAGACCATTGTTTTTGTAGCATGTGCAATACCCTGAAACTGTCTATATGGCAGTTAGTTTTGAGACTGTGCTGGCCTTGAACTTGAGATCCTCTTGCCTCCCTTCCTTTCTTATGTGCTGGATGACATGCATGAGCTACCATGCCCTGCTCCCCGTGTGCTCAGTGTGTTTAAAGGGTACACATGAATTTGTGTGCTGGATGACACACATGAGCTACCATGCTCTGCTCCCTATGTGCTCAGTGTGTTTAAAGGGTACACATGAATTTTCAGTCATAAACTTTCACCTCTCCTAAGTGGTTAAGCCTGTACACGTTGCTCTGGGCCCCACAGTACATGGCACTGCAGGCCAGGCCCTGCCCGAGGTTTCCCCTGAGCTTCCCTATGTAGCTCTGAGGAGTGTTAGGGAAGGAGCTCCAGAGAGGTACCAGCAAATAGGGTGTGCTTCTCAGCCAGAATCCTTGTCTTTGCTGTTTTCATAGGCAGGCTCACAGGCCTCTTGACACGATAGGCGGCCTCCTGAACATCTCATTGCTCTACCATGTCTGGCTGTGCAGTGTCTTCCTCTTGATGACTTGGTATATCTCATGGATACTCTTCAAAATCTATGCCACCGAGGTCAGTATTGGAGACTTTGCCACTGCTGTTGTGTTTGAGAGGATAGAAAGTTGTACTTTCCGCAGAGGCTTCTCAAGCCATGCCACTCAGTTGGTTTTCAGTTGCATCACTCACTCAGTGTCTGAGAGATGGAGTATCTGCAAGTTAAACTGGGTGGTATTGACTGTGCTTGGCTTTCTTCTTGGGATTTTGAGTACAAGGTAGTTCTGGATTTTAAATTAATTTTTTGTGCTATTAAAATAGATACTTTCAACATATAAATATGTAGTTATATAATATTTGCTTTTTGAAAAACATCTTGAAATTTATGCTGAAGAAATGATTCTGAAACATGAATTAATATATAATATGGACAGTTTTATGTGTATGGGTATTTTGCCTGCACACACACACACACATACACACATACACCACATGTATGCCTGATGGTAAGGATCCCCTGAAACTGGAGTTAATATGCAATTATGAGCTGCCAAGTGGGTGCCTAGACTTGAACCTGGGTCCTCTACAGGAGCAACCAGTACTCCAAACTGCTGAGCCATTTCTCCAGCCCCACAAAAGTATTTTTAAGGGAAGAATTGCCTTTTTTTAAAAAAAAAGTCGATGTGTTTGTCATAGAAGTGTTTTATTTGATCTTACCATCTTTGCGGTAATTTTCAGTTGTTTCACAGGATTTCTGTTCCTGGACTTTATTTCTATTAATAGATGTCAGTTTAATAAAATTGGGACAGTGACACTTTAGAAAGTATATTAATTTTTATTTAAAACTTCATGTGTATGAGTGTTATGCCTACATGTGTATCTGTGTATCATATGAGTGCCTGGTGTCTGGAGGCCAAAAGAGACCATTGGGTCTCCTGGACTGGAGTTAAATAAAGACACTTACACCTTCGCTATGCATGAACTGAGAATCAAACCTAGGTCTCTTCAAGAGCAGCCAGTGCTTTTAACTGCTGAGCTGTCCTCCAGCCCCACACGGTAGCACTTCTTTTTTAAAAAGTGCTTTTGCGAGGAACACTGAAGATGTTGATTTGATTGTATTTGTTTCTTTATAATGTCTGCCAGTGCTTACTGACTCACAAGGTCAGGAGAAGAATTCATGTCACATTCTTTGTATCTGATTGTATCTGACAGGCTTATGTATTCCCTGTTCAGCCACCATTTGCGGAAGAATCAGCCGAATGCCTTCCTAAAGTCTTAAATAGCAACCCCCCACTCATCATAAAGGTACCGCAAGTGTGCATCTTATGGCTTTACAGTCATCTTACTTTGCAGTCATCTTACTTTACAGTTATCATCTTTGACTTACCTTACAGAATTGGAGTTCATAATTAGCATAGTTAGGCATTTTGATATATTTTTTGAGGGCCTAAAATAGTGGTTTTCAACTTGTAGGTTGTGAACCCTTTGGGGAGTCAAATGACCTTTTCACAGGGGTTGCCTAAGACCATCCGAAAACACAGATATTTACATTATGATTCATAACAGTAGCAAAATTACAGTTATGAAATAGCATTGGAAATAATTTTATGGTTGGGGGTCACCATGACATGAGGAACTGTATTAAAGGGTCGCAGCATCAGGAAAGTTGAGAACTACTAGTCTAGAATCTTCTAGTATTGGTATTGTAAAAATTACCTACTTGCTAGTCTTTTTTTTTTTTTTTTTTAATTCAAATGATTAAATATGAAAGTAAAGTACCCTGTGTATATACCAGCTATGTATGTATGTTTCCCAGGATGGCTTTGAACTCTTGGATTCATATTGTCCTTCTGTCTCAGCTTCCTGAGACACCGGCATGTGCTGCCACACTAGCTAAGCCAGCTATTTATCCATAGAAGACATGTATAAGATGCACATCTCTCAAACATGAGATGGAGTGGAAGCCAACTAAACGTATAACTAATCCAGCAGAAACACTTTTAAATTGTTTTTAAATTGCTGGATCAGGACATGCTTTATTCATGTAGTGTTTGTGGCCGAAGGTAGTGTGCTTAGTTGTACATTGATATACAAGTTGCTGGTAATTCTAAAACAAATCATAATCATAAAAGTTAAAGAAGTTTACAAATCAAGCTAAAAGAGAAAACTTTGTTTTGATTCAGATTACAATTTGAAATTGTAAAGGAAATCAGAATATAACAGGATATATCTTACCCTGTGAAAAGATCATAGCGCCTTATTTATTTATTTATTTGAGGCAGGATCCTGCTATGTAGGCCAGGTTGGACTTGATTTTGCAATTCTCCTGCCTAAGCCACATTCTCAGTGCTAAGATAACAAGCATGTTCTGACATGTCCAGCTGGATTAGTACTTTAAAATTAGTTAAAAGAAATGATTGGAACCCAATGTTTTTGACATAGTTTAGAGAAGCATAAACAAGTAGGAAAATGAGCCATTGGAGCACTAATTGCTAGTGAGTGTTAGCTGCTCATTTAGCCACTTACTGAATCTTTCTTAGAAGGTTAGTGTCAGGTACTGTGGTTGTGTTGGGTAGGACAATGACTAAGACACAACAGCGAAAGTGCTAAGTTTTTGCTGGCAAGAGCAGAGGCACTACCGACTCCCCGTGGTCCTTGTACCAGACTGCTTAAGACTGATGCTTTGAAGAAGTAAAGAGGCTTGCCAGGGAGAAGGTAGGTTTTAGGAAAGAGCAATAGTTGTGTGTTTTGTGTGTTAGGCTCTGCCTTTGGATATAGCAGTAGTGAGCAAGGCGATGTCCCTGTTCCTGTGGGCCTCACACTGCTGAGTAGAAGCAGATGAAACAACAGGCCCATGTGCGACAACCCAGAGCTGTGAGTGTGTGTAGGAGGACAGGAAGTTACAGGAGGAAGGGATATTGGAGTTAACCCTACAGACCTGAAAACAGTACAGAGCGAGCCTACAGTGTGTAGGGAGGTAGAGGCCTGAGATCTAGAAGGGAAGGTCGTGGTTCTGAAAAACGCTTTTTCCTTGAATATTTAATGACTTTAGTTTTTACGTATGATTTTGTTAAAGCTTTAACAGTTTTTCTTTGTTCCTTTTAGTATTTGGCCTTACAGGACCTGATGTTGCTTTCTCAATATTCTCCTTCTCGAAGGCAAGAAGTTTTCAGCCTCAGCCAACCAGGTATTGCTGAGAGTCATAGACTTAATTGGGTTTGAGTGTGCTCAGGGAAGAGAGGTATGGTTTATCCACACCTCACACCCTGAGTCCTTAGATGAACACTGGACTGAGTCTTACATGGCCGAAGTGGTGACACTGCTGTGAGTAGGATTTATATCATCATAAATGCATTGATTTGTAGATATTCATTTTTTTTCCCCCAGCTCCTTAAATACCTGAACCTGAAGAAATTGTGTAGTAAGTGTCTTACCAGAAAAATTCAGCCTAAGAATCTTAGCTCTGGTAATGCTGTTGAGGACCTTAAAAGCCAAATGGCTTTATCCCTAGATGGGAGTAAGATTGGAGTCAGATTTATCTTTTGACTCAGTGATCATAGCTCTCTGCTTCTGCTGGGTTACACTGCTTCCCTTAGAAGAAAAGTTAGGCAGAAACTGGATTTGAAAGTGGCTGAGGTTGACTTTGGCAGGCAGGCCTGGCGTTCTCTACTGTACTTGGCCAAGACTGTACAAGCTCAACGCTGACTTTGCCAGAACTCTCACCATGTTCGTGGCGTGGAACTGGTCCAGCCCTCATCCTATCCCCAGTGGGAAAAGAGCCTGGGTAACCTTTCATCTGCTTTCTAATTAGCTCTCAATCATTTGCAAAGCTCGCCAATTCCCAGACTGTAAAAAGATTGTCTGTAGTTAAATGTGATGTGGAAATGAAACCCAGTTATATAAAAATATAATTGATCAGGGCTGTGAGAAATCCAATGCTGGTACTGTGGAGAAAAAGTGGCCGCTGTGCTTTTCTGTCACACTTGGGCTCATCTTCTGCACTGATAACTGTGCTGGGGCACGTGATTAAAATTTAATTAGAATATTCTGCAGCTCCTAGTTGTCCTGAGTTACATCTCAGTCTGATAAGTATCTTGTGTGTGCTAGCTGGTTAGGCGATGGTCTCCGTACGTGGTACTAAAGGAGTTTGTTTATGTGATGAGAGAATGAATGCTGTGAGATAGGAAGAATTTACAGTGGCTTCTGCTGTTCTTAACACGAGATGGCGCATGTGACGACTCTAGTAGGCAACAGTCTTGGAAAATCAAAGACAGATGAGGTTTTTGTTGTTTTTTCTTTAAGAATGAGAACTATTAGTTCATGTTAAATAATATAATGACATATATATAAAATCTCCAAGTATGAAGAATTGAGTTGTAGAGTTGTATGTGCTTAATTTTGGTGTATAAAATCTTTTTTTTGCCTTTTTTTTTTTTTTTTTAAAAGACACTCCTACTTTATTCAATAATGGCCCCATCGCACCGGAGTAGAGATGGTAGCAACTTTAGCATAGTATATTATTATAACCGTTCTATTGCCTTCTTACTGCTCATGCCTTATGGTGCTTAATTCATACATTTTACCATACGTATACAGGTATATATGCATTAGGAAGTACCAGATAGAGGGTTCTCCACCATCTAAGTTTTAAGCACCATTGAGAATCTTGGAATATGTTCCATAGATAAGGGAGAGACCATGTGTAAGAGCCAGTATCCACACTGGATGTGCTGGTGCAGCAGGTGGATCTCTGAATTCAAGGCCAGCCTTGAACTAATTCCAGGACAGCCATGGCTACACAGGAACACTGTCTCAAAAGTTAAAAAAGAAAAAAGAAAAAAAAAAAGCCAGGGTCTGCTATTACATTACATTCGATCACCCTGGAGTTACTTGGCTGCTTGATAATGATCTTTACTTTTTTTTTTTAATTGTTAAAATCTATTTTAAATTTAGTATAGCCTGTTTAAAATGTAAGAATTACTTATTTTTGTGTGACTCTGCTTGCTGTTTTTGGATCACGATTGACTGGGGAATGCAGAGTGCAACTGTTACTTGGGAGGAGCTCCTGTAAGGAAATGTCAGGAAACACTGTGAATAGACAGGTAGTGTCGCATCCCCTGGAGGAATCGTTACACATCCTGGCTTCCACTGCCCTAGTTCATTTTTCACAGACTTAACAATCTTAAGCATTGCTAGTAAAGTAACTCTGGTCTTAAAAAACATGACCTAGTCCTTGCCTTAATTTTGACAACCTATTTATGAGCTTTTTAAGGGTAAAATTCAAATTTTTGCTTGCAGGCTTTTGAGCAAATTGATTCAGCCAAGTAGTTCTTAAATTGCTCTGTTAGATGACCTGAGTAACAGTAATAGCCTGAGAAGAGTGGGTCATGGTGCAAAGTGTAACGGGGCTTTTCTTGTTGACTGCCCTACCCCAAGCTTTGGGAAGAGAGTTGGGTTTTGTTTTATATTTTAATAAGTGTTGTTTGACTACCGTAGGTGGACATCCCCACAATTGGACCGCTATCTCGAGGGAGTGTTTGAATCTTTTAAATGATATGACTCAGAAGCTGGTTCTCTACCAAGGAGCTGCTGCTACAAATGGGAGAATATGTTCATCATACTCAGTGGAGCCCAAGAAATTGAGATCTCCAGGTGACGCCTGGTCCTAAGCAAAAGGGAAAATGTATCTGTTTCCTAGGAAAGTGACAGTAGTTAGTTCCTGGCTAATTACATGTGTGTGGTAGATATGTTTAGCATTTTTTCTCCCTGCCCATCTTTTCCATAAGTTCGATGTGTTTAGTTAGTAGTTAAAATAGGAACATAGAGCTGAACTGAGTAGGCTGATGCAGTAAAGTGCAAATGGTGAGCTCAGTTGACAGTGCTCAGAGAAACGAGCCTTGGAAATCAAGTTGCTGCTGGAAAGGAATGAAACCACACAGATCTGACAGAAAACAAAGATATCCTCAGGCTGGTGATGTGACATGACACAGCAGCTGAAGGGTCTCGCTCTGCAAGCCTGTCAGTCTGGCTTTGATCCTGGAGCCCACAGTGGAAGGAGAGAACCAACTCCTAAAAGTTGTCCCACGGCCTCTCTACCTGTGCATACTCTGAAGCACATACTCACAATAATAATGTATAAAACAAACACATCTAAATCTCTTTGAGTGGTTCCTGGATTACAAAATTAAAACCTGGACATTGGGATTAAATCTAAATGGAAACCATCTGCTGTGCTTTGGTTTAGTGCCTTAAGGGGGTGGGGTGTAGAAGTTGAACCCTTATGTGCTGCCTGCCTGGGCCAAGCTTCCTTATCAGCGCTGCCTATGCTCTGTTACAGAAGAAACTGCTTTTCAGACTCCAAAACCTAGCCAAACACCTTCCGTGCCGCCATTAGTTAAAACTTCACTGTTTTCTCCAAAATTATCTACGCCTGATGTTTCAAGTCCTTTTGGGACCCCGTTTGGCTCCAGCGTAGTGAACCGAATGGCTGGAATTTTTGATGTAAACACCTGCTATGGATCTCCCCAGAGTTCTCAGCTCATAAGAAGAGGGCCGAGATTGTGGACTCACACTTCTGGTGAGGGCTGTTTACTTTCCAGATCTGAAGTCTCGGAGTTGTAGAGTAGACAGTTTACGTCCTCACCTCATCATTTCTCTTCTCTAGATCAGCAAGTGTCTGCAGTTTCTAATCCATCTCCTTGTGCCTCTGTTACTGCTGAGGGTAAGACAGTGAGACAGCCCAATGTCATCTACTCGTGGATTCAGAACAAACGTGAACAGGTAGGAGGACACATTTGTGGTTTCATATTTAATATGGACCTTTGGGAGACCAAGGTCCTCACAGCAGTAGCTTTTTATTTCTTTTATGTAGCGTGGAAGCTGAGAGCCAGTGTTAAAGCTGCTGCAGTCATGTAGTGGGAGTGGTGGGTGTGATCATGGGGATTGTGATGGCAGCTGTAAGGTACGATCAAGGTCAGGATACATGTGTTCATACCACACGACAGGATTTGCTTATAATTTGCAGGATTTGCTTTTGGTATTCAGGAGAAAGTTCTAGTGTTTCCTCTAAGGGTTTTGGCCTGAGGCATGGGGCTAACATATTTGCAGTTGATTTGGGCAGTTTACCACTGAGTCTGAAGGCATTGACAGTGGGGAAGTGGAGAGCTGAAGTTTGGTCTTGGGCATGGCAAATCTGAGATACCTGTGTAGAAAGCAGGTGAAGATTAGATGTGTATGGAGCATAGTTGGATGCCATGAGGTTCAGACAGTGTTCCAAGCCATGAGACTCAGCGCTGTTGAGTGTGGCTGTAGAAGGAAAGAGCTAAGCTGGACCCTCCACTCATTAAGGGTCAAAGAGATAAGAGGCAGTAGCGAAGGGTTCTAAGGAGCAGCAACTGAGGCGAGAAAAGAACATGTTTCCCGGAGCAGGACAGTCGCAGAAGTAGCAACAGCGTGGGTGGGAGCGACGCTTCGGCCTGGGAGCAGGATGGTGTCACCAGTCTACTGTTGGGAATGGGTCCCGGGGTCGGGTACACACAGGCAAGCATTCTACCAGTGAGCTGCATCCCAATCCGTTTTTATTTTATTTGGGATCAGGATCTCCTCAGTTGCCCAGGTTGGACTCAGACTTTCTCTGTAGCTTAGCCAGGCAGTCTTTGAACCCCAGTTTCTGAGGTTATAGGCCTGAGCCATCTTGCCTTTGTTTTACAAAGTCCGTGACAGGAGCTCTTGGGTAGAGGGGGCTGGATCAGGAGGAATTAGGAGAGGAAATGGAACCTCCAGAGAAGCCAGTCTCTCAAGGGCTTTTGCTTTAAATGGAGAGAAAATGACCTGTACCTGTTAGGAGTTGAGGGGTCAAGAGCTGTAAAGAATCTTACTTTTTTAAGTGGGAGGAATAGATACATGTATGCTGGTGAAATGATGAGGCTAGTATAGAACCAAGGAATTGACGTGACACCAGGACCGGTCCTGCTAGTCTTCGTGTAGTGACTAGGCAGTTCAGCCTTCTATGTCCCTGTGGGCGAGAGGAGAGCAGGTCAGCGGGCTGAGTCTGACATAGAAAACTTATTTTCTGTAAATGGTACCTTGTAGGAAATGTCTTAGGGAGGTTGGGGGTGTTAAAGGGCCAGCATTTGTATCGAAATGAGAAAAAAATAGGTTTTAAAAAACGAATAAAACTACCCATACAGCTTAGATTTCCTTTTATTATGTAAGGATCTAATTGAGTGTCCAGTGTATGTGCATAGGAACACAGTTAAGGTAAGATGATGGCTCATCATGGTTATCCAGTCGGTGGCACAGCGGTATTTACTTTTACTTAGCTGATTGTAAATACTGTTCATTGCTACATTTTACTTCTTCTCCAGGAAGAACTTAGAAATGTATACTACACTTGAGTAGGCTTGGAAGTATAACTATGTTCACTCCTGTTTTCCAACTCAGATTAAGAATTTCTTGTCAAAACGGGTGCTGATAATGTACTTCTTCAGTAAGGTAAGACTAAAATTACAGCCTTGAGAATGGCAGGGAGGAGAATTGGTGTGAGATGGAAGATGGGATCTGACTTAGAAGACTTTATAGACACTCCCTGCAAGCCATGCTGGCATCACTGCCCTCTCCCTAGACATACATGCCACTGTGGTTCCTGGGCTTGCCTCGGTGGGGGTTCCTGAGACTGCTGGCAGCTTTGTGCTGATTTCAGCTTTGACCCTTTCATGCTGGTTGGTGAGCAGTCCAGCTTTTAGGTGCTTGATGGCTCATTTTCCTGCTCGTATCTTTGTGGCCTATTAAAAAGGGAGGAGACAGGGCTGGAGAGATAGCTCAGTGGTTAAGAGCACTGACTGCTCTTCCAGAGGTCCTGAGTTCAATTCCCAGCAACCACATGGTGGCTCACAACCATCTGTAATGGAATCTGATGCCCTTTTCTGGTGTGTCTGAAGACAGCTATGGTGTACTCATACATAAAATAAATAATTCTTTTAAAAATGGGGGGGGATGTTGAAGTTTTGATGGATTAAAAAGTTGTATTTCAGGCCACAAAGTTGTATTATGTGCCAGCATGGTGGCTTAACATGTGTAATCCCAGCACTCTAGATGCTGAGGCAGGAAGATGGAGAGTTTGAAGTGAGACCTGGCAACTTATGAAATCCTGTCCCAAGAAACCCAAACATCCTCCCTCCCCGCCCCCCAAAACTCCCGAACGAACAACCCTTTCAGCTGGCTTACCACATGTTTGAGCTGTCTCTGGGCAGTAAATCTAAGTTGTAGAAATTACAGATTTATTTGTGTTTTCAGTTAGATGTAGCAGTTTTGTTTCTTAGGCAGAACCTTTGTCCACAGGCAGGGCAGAGCACTTTTGCCCTTGGTGCTCATGCCTTAGCTCTTCTGTATGCACTGCAGTGTTAGTGACTGGGCTGTGTGTGGAGCCGGCCCTTCACAGCCAAGCAAAGGCTTTTGTTACTCATTTTACTCTTAAGCCAAACGCGGATGGGGAAAGAATTTAGCAGAATTGAGCAGCCCTGATATGAACAGGTGAATATGCATGTGAGCCATTTCAGCTTCTTCCCAATGCTTTCTCACTCCAAGGGAAAGGAAGGTCTATCTAATGATCTGTTGCCTTTCTAAAACTAGTCTACCTAGGACCGTCCTTTAGCAACAAGGGTCTCAGCCCTCACCAAGAAGATGAGAATTCTCTGAAGTTTACTGCATTCTTGGTCTCCACAGGGGAAAACAAACTTATACGAGTGCCTTATGTACGCTGTACACTTTCCCTTAAATTCCCTCCTATGATTCCAACACTGGTCCTCTTAGGTATGTCTTTGGTCCTCATTTTATGGAAAAGAAGAAAGTTTCTGCTCTGAGCAGAAAAATCTTTCCCTCTGTGAGTAAAAATCTACTTTGATTCTCATTCTGCAAGAGCTGTTGTGTGACGTAAGGGTAGACGATGCTGAGAAGCATCGTAGTAGGCAGCCCAGTCCTCAGTAGATACTTACACAAAGCCGGTGTTCCTGTTTTTAGTTTGGGTTTAGAGATGGTCTCAGTGAGTTGCTGTTGGTCTTGAATTCATTCTGCAGCCCTTGTAGGCCTTGAACTTCAAATCTTCCTACCTTAGCTTCCCTAGTAACTGGGATTACAAGCCTGTGTAGCCCAGTGCTGCCAGCATTTGTTTAGATGGACCAGTTGTTGCTTCATAATGTCTAACCCAGGGCAGATTAGAGAAAGTCACATGGGGTTTTTTTTTATTGGGTTGAAAGTAGTATACAGTTATGAGACCTAACCCTAGTTAGGTCGTTCTTTTGTTCTCAAAAGAACTGTAATAATCTCTCCTTGAGTGATCACGGTGCTGGTTTCCTGAGCAGGGAACGATTACTTTAAATGAGGAAGTTTGGATATTCTCTTGTACTTAATCTTTAGATAAGGAATTATTTCAGTTTAAAATTTGGGAGACAGCTGTGGACCTTGTTACAGACCACACATCTGGTGCAATGGCAGGTTTTGCACAGGGACTTTACTTAGAGATTTTTGTTCTATTTGTAGCACCCAGAGGCCTCCATCCAGGCTGTTTTTTCAGATGCCCAAATGCATATTTGGGCTTTAGAAGGTAAGTAGTATCTTTGAACTGTAATCTGTGGCTGTGACTTTAATCAGTTAACTTTGAAGTCTGTCATGATAGCTTAACTCTGGCGTTGGGTTTTCAACCCTTGAATTTTCAGAAAATTTTTATTTTTGTTTTATACGGATGGCTTTCTTATTTTCCTCCATGGCCTGCCAGTCCTAGGCGTAGAACCAGGGCCTCATAACTAACTGCTAGGCAAGCCCTCCCGCTGAGTTGCGGCTTTAAGCCTAGATGGGATGGGTTTTGATTGGGGTAGAATTTACATAAAGAAATTGAGGCCAAGAGTCTTCTATATCTTTCAATATTATTAAAGTGCAACCAATAGATAATCTTTACGTTATGGTTGCTTTCATGGAAATATGAAAACTTGATTGGTAAAGAACTGTTTCACCTTATGAATACTGCCGTCAAGATACTCGAGATACAGAGGCCCAGGGAGGCCTTTTTTTTGTTTTGTTTTGTTTTGTTTTTTCGAGACAGGGTTTCTCTGTGTAAAGCTGGCTGTCCTGGAACTCACTCTGTAGACCAGGCTGGCCTCAAACTCAGAAATCCTCCTGCCTCTGCCTCCCAAGTGCTGGGATTAAAGGTGTGTGCCACCACTGCCCGGTTAGGAAGGCCTTTTTTGACCACGTTATGTAAATGTCCTCACAGCTGTCAGGTCTTCTTTGTTTCCATATTTTGTTTTGTGGTGCTAAGGCGTCTGATTGCTTCTTCGGGGCTTGTTCCATCTGTTGTCCAGTTTTGTATTGTAGCTCTTCCTTATAATTCCCTTTATATCCAGACTATCAGCGTCTTCCTCACTGCATGTATTCTAGATAGGTTTGTCTAATTTTAATTTTGCTTTTCTGTTTTCTCCCCTGAGGTCTGTCTCACTTAGTGGCAGCATCATTTACAGAAGATAGATTTGGGGTTGTCCAGACCACACTCCCAGCTATCCTTCATACTTTGTTGACTCTGCAGGAGGTAAGCGACGCTCAGTGTGAGTGCAGGCTATCCTCTAGAGGTCCCCAGCGTTTATTTCTCCAGTCCAATAACAAAACGTGTGGGAAGTGAAAATTCTGTTCTGACCCCAAGAAATTACAATCTAAAAGAGAGAACAAGAAAAACTTGACTTGCTTAAAATGTTTCCAGAAACTGAAGACAAAAGTATGCTAACCTTGTGGGCTAGGCTGCTGGAATTCAGGTAGATAGTCCAAGCTATTTTGTGCAAGTTTGGGTTCCTGTTTTTGAGACAGGAGCTCATGTATCTCATACTGGCCTTAAACTCACTGTATGACAAGGACAACCTTAAATTTCTGATCTTCTGCCTTTATCTCCCAAGTGCTAGAGCACTGGGTGTAAACCACGGCACTCCTCTCTCCTCTCTTCCCCCCCCCCCCCCCCCCCCCCCCCCCCCCCGTGTGTGTGTGTGT
>JADRCH010000114.1:678832-703534 GCA_019843965.1 Rhynchomys soricoides
TGTGTGTGTGTGTGTGTGTGTGTGTGTGTGTGTGTGTGTGTGTGTTGTTGTTGTTTGGTTTTGAGATAGGATCTCACTATAGTCCTGGCAGCCTCTAACTGTTAGAGATGGACCTGTCTGCCTCCTCAGTGCTGGGGCTAAAGACAAGGGCTGCCACACCCAGCCCTTTCTGAATTGAAGTGATTTGTTTTATTTTACCTTTTGTTATTGTGGCTATGAGAGGTATAAACAAGAATTTTGGAGCATATGGAAATAGTGTTTGAGTGCAATTAATATGCTTTTTATTTGAGGTGCTAAGCTTGTCCCAAAGAGTACATTGATCTGGGGAACCGTTTCAGAAAGTCGGAAGAAGCCTGCTCCATCGTTACTCTGTTCAGGATTTAGTTCATGTCACCACTAACTCAGTAAAACCGGTGATTGTTTTTCTTATCCTTTTTATTATTGTTGCTTTGAATATTCTGAGAATTTTATTTTTGGGGTTTTTTTGAGATGAGGTCTCATTAGGTAGCTCACATGACCAATAAAGTCCCCTGCCCTTGCCATCCAAAGCTGGCATTATAGTTATGCATCACCCACTCCCAGCCCAACACTGCCATACAGCAGAGCAGCTGGCACCCCAGCATGCTTTCTGTCCTTGGAGCTTCTGCTTTTCTACCTTGTAAAGTGAGCAGTCACTCCAGTGACAGACGAGGAGGCTCACTAGTGCAGTGATGTAATCCGAGTTTATGCACAAACCTCCAAGAGGGCAGTGTTAGGACTTGACCCTGGACTAGCTGCAGGGTGCTGACAGTGTAGTGGCCCTGACAAGAACAGCAGATCACATCCAGCGTCCTTCCTGACCTTGCCTACCATCATGCCCAATCCACATAGGATTCTTGAATGATTCTGTCCTTGAAATGTTTTGGCTCGTGATCTATATAGTATGTTATGTGTGCGCGCGTGCGTGTGTGTGTGTGTGTGTGTGTGTGTGTGTGTGTGTGTGTGTAATAGAAACAAGATTCTTGGCCCAGTGCTTAAGTTTGTTTGCAATGTGTTTTAATATTTTGTTGTTTAATTTCCTTAAAAAGTACCTACTAGAACTCATTGAAATTGAGTATATGATGCTGTAAGCGAGCATAATGACCTCACTCACTGACTGCCCTACAAGTGTTCTGTGCTTCAGTTCTTCTGGTCACACCTACCCCACCATCGGGATTCTAGAAGAAAAGCAGTCTACTTACATTTATTGCAGTTACTCATACCTTTGAGTGGGAAGATAAACTTTCAGCTTTGTCAAAAAGTTAGTCCTTTCCTTGAAACACAAAGGAGTTTAGATGGAAATATTGAAGGGCAGACTAGAGAGAGGCAAAGAAAAGAGGCTTGTGCTCCGCAGTTGAGAGTCAGGGACAGAGAATAGGACCGGGGGCTGACACTTCACTCGTGTCCCTTTGTGAGGCTCTTGTTGTATCCACAGATATCCTCAGGCCTGCACCCCAGCACTACTGCCTGTTGAGCTGTCCTACCAGTCCAGTAGTGTTCTTACAGCCCCTAGGGCTAGGGAGGAAATCAGTTACATTGAGTTGTAGTTATCAAGATAGGAGATTATGTTGTATCACTCTTGTGCTTTCTGGTTGTTTTGAGTAGTCTCTGTCCATGAGTTCATGCTTTGTCGTCATTTTTTAAGCAGTTGAGTGATAGTATTTTGGAGATAACTTTAACAGCAATAATAGGATGTGAAGATAGTGGTGACTTCTTTAATACAGAAACTACAAATGTCACTGTGATTTGATGTCCCTATTCATAATTAAAGTCAACACTAAATTAAAATGTAGAGCTTTGGGAAGGTAAACGTAGTAAAGCCCGGACGAGAGCCCTTCCTCCAAGCCCAAGCGCAGCCTCTTGTGCTCTTAGGTTACAGAGTAGTTTTCTGGTTCCTTGCCCTCAGGTTGCCTTTCAGCTTCCTCCTTGGCTGAGAGTCTTTCCCTCTCCAGGTTAGGCCTATAGTCTATTACTACAACCACTTTAGTACTGGATCCTATAGCTTTGTGTTTTTTAAGTTCCCCACTCCCAAACCCACAAAATCCTGTATCTGCTGCCCATCCATTTTTTTACCAATTGCTCCTGAGTTTTGTTCAGGCCTTTGTCATTTCTTATTACTCCCACCTCTCACCCGAGACCCCTCTCATTCTGACTAGACACTGCCATTTCTCCCTTGAGCCATCTGCTTTAAAGCCACTGTAGATCATTCCATTTTCCCTCAAGTGTGACTTACATGACTGTTTCTTGTCTTGAATGTGCTTTTCTTTTTTCTGGCTCTGCTCTGTAATTCCCATGTCAACACTCAATTAGTAGAACAGAGGCCAAGATGCATCTTCTCATTTCTTACTTCTAGCATATGATATGGTACCTGGCTAGTGACAGATGCTTATTAAATGCTTGTTGGATGCCTGCTGATCGACTTGATGACTGGATAAGCAAGTTGAGCCATCTTTTCTGGGTGTTGAATTGAGTGGCAGTAGTGACGCCAAGGGCTGATTATAATGACTGCTACTTACTTGGAGGAGCAGAGACAGGGTGCCAATCACATTAGTTCTGTTTTATGTCTTTGGTTTTATGTTCTATGATCTTGAAGGGAGAGCAGCTCACAGTGAAGAGAATAACTTGTATCTCAGTAATTCAAGGCTAGTTGTGTAGTATTAGCTTCTGGCCGGTTACTAAAGGGTCATTTGTGAGGTACTAGTCTGTTTGCTTGTTTGTTTTACTTCTCAGTGGCAATAGCATCAGTCATTTAGCTGTGAGCCTTTAAAGGCAAAATGGAAAGGACTGGGAGGCTCTCACCCTTTAAGCGATTGGAGGGCAAGGAATGAAGAGATGGTTATCCCAGGTCATTCCTGCTGGTGGCCAGGTCATCTGTACTCTAATAGGTACCCAGCTACTTCTCCTAGGTGTTGATCAGTCAAAATAGAGATTCATTTGAGAGCATTGCTGACTTTATGGCAGTTAATTCATCATCAGCTGGTAGGGAACCACTGCCATCTTGCTTAATTTCAGTCGTTGTTGTTTTTAAAGAGGCCCTTAGAGGTAAAAAGTTGTGGGCCAAAAGGTTTTTTGTTTGTGTTCCCCACCCCACCCCACCCCCGAGACAGGGTTTCTCTGTGCAGCCCTGGCTGTCCTGGAACTTGCTCTATAGACCAGGCTGGCCTCAAACTCACAGAGATGCGCCTGCCTCTGCCTCCTGAGTGCTGAGATTAAAGGTGTGTGCCACCATCACCTGGCTATGAATTCAGTTGTATGTATGTATGTGTATATGTATGTATGTATGTGTGTTTGTATGTACACACACACACAATTAATATATTACTAAACATTTTTATTTTGAGTCCACGTATGGTGGCGCACATTTTTTAATTTTAGCATTCTGGAGGCAGAGGCAGATGGATCCATGAGTTCAAGGGCAGCCTGGTTATATTGTAAGGTCTAGAACAGCCACAACTGCATAGTGAGACCCTGTCTTTAAAATTTTTATCCTTCCTTCCTTCCTTCCTTCCTTCCTTCCTTTTCTTTCCTTCCCTGCTTGCTTCCTTCCCTGCTTTCTTTCTTTCTCTTTCTTTCTTTCTATTTTTGGCCTAATGGTGCAGACATAAAATCTCAGTTCTCTAGGAGGATGACATAGGAAAATTGCAACATCATTCTTAACCTAGGCTATAAAATGAGTTCAAGGTTAGCCAGGGCAACTTAATGAGACCTAGTCTCAAAATAAAAGAGGATCAAGAGGGCTGAGGATTAGCTCAGTGGTGGAGCACTTGCCTGTAGTATGCCCAAAGGCAAAGCCCTGGGCTGTAGTCTCTAGTAACAGGGAGAAACGTCACCCGACAGTTGTGTGGCCTAGGGTCTCCTTTTTTATCCTGTGCAACCCTCAGCACTGTCAGCCCTGTTCATCTGGAGAGCATGGTACTTAAATGAGTCAGGGGATCTGCCCTGTCTAGTTTTTATCTCATCATCTGCAAGTTAGATTTTGATCTTGGAACATTGAAATTGATTCTATTCACAAATTCACTCATCCAACAAATACTTGGCTATCCAGGAGTTGCCATGGAATGACTTAGAGAGTAGGAACTACAGACATGATTATTGTCCAATAGGAGCCTGCAGGCTAGAACTAATTACTGTTGTAGGGGCTCAGTTCATAGGAATGCAGGATGATGACAACATAACAGATAATTAAACTGAGATTGTGGGGCATGTGCCTGTGATGGAGGGCAGAGGGCAGCTGGCAGGAGTTGGTTTTCTGCCACCATATGTGTGTCCCAGGGATCAAATTCGGGGCATTGAGGTTGATAGCAGTCATTGATAGTTGACCCATTGAACTGTCTTGATGGCCCTAAACTAAGATAGTTTTGGGAATGAGAGGTAGAAAGGGTACTTTGGCCAGTGGCTTCCTTGAGGACAAAGAGGTTAGAAGGAAGTGAGGGGGAGAAGAAATAATCTTGAGGGCCAGAACTTTTAAGTTGGAGGTGTGCTAGTTAATTGTCTCCTCACTGTGACCATCTGACAAACGATGACTTAGGGGAGGAAGGGGTTCTGTGGGTTCAGAGGCAAACAGGACATCACGGCAAGGAAGGCATGATGGTGGGAGCAGCTTTGTCCATGCACCAACCAGAAAGCAAAGGAGAGATTCCCAGTGACCATACATCTCTCCCTTTGTCCTCCTTTTTTTGGGGGTTTTTTTTTTTTTGAGACAGGGTTTCTCTGTGTAGCCCTGGCTGTCCTGGAACTCACTCTTTAGACCAGGCTGGCCTTGAACTCAGAAATCCACCTGCCTCTGCCTCCCAAGTGCTGGGATTAAAGGCGTGCGCCACCACTGCCGGCTTGTCCTCCTTATTTAGTCTGGACATCACCGTATCTCTGGCAGGTTACCCACATTCCAGGGAAGTGATCTTATTCTGGAAACTCCCTCATGTAAAGTAACTATTGGCCTGATTGTCATCTCCAAGGCTTACTGTCCTAGTCTGCTAACCTCTGCCTAGTCCTGAGAGCTTCTAGCCTCCTACAATCTAATCTAGGTCTAGAATTTCAGCTTCTGAGACTTGCTGAATAAGCTCACCCTTTCCTAGTTCTTTCTAAACTCTAGTTGGCTGACTCAACTCAGCTGTACTGGCTCAAACTCCTCTCCATGCTAACTGGCTCAATCTGCCTTCTCTCTCTTGGCCTCTCCTGAATTGCTCTACTTGGCAATCTGTTCTAATCATACTAACTTTGGCAATCTGTTCTAATGTTCTGGCTCCTCTCATTCTCTGGTTCATTCTATCTTTACCTGTATCTAGCTTGTTCTCTTTTCAACCTGTAAAACTGCCTCTCTCTCTCCCTCTCTCTCTCTCTCTCTCTCTCTCTCTCTCTTTTTACTGCCCCATAAGTAGATTTTTCTCTCCTTTCTCTTCTCATGAGAGTTGGGCATATCCTATTCGGTCAAATCTTTCTCTGATTCATCACTTTGTCTGCTACTCAATTAATTAGCCATCACTTTCAAACATGGTTTCTTCCTTCTGCAAACTAATTTTACCTTTGTTGTTTTGGGATTAAAGGTACCAAGGTCATGCCTGCCTTCTAGCCAGAGGGGATGGAAGGTGTTTGCTAAGGGCACACACAACTAAAAACAGGGTTGTTTTTTTTTTTTTTTTTCAGTAAATAACACAATCTCAGGGTTCACAGTGTGATTGAATATCCTGTAACACCCTGACAGACTTACGCTGAGGTATGTCACCTAGGTGATTCTTAATCCCATCAAGTTGACAGTGAAAATTGGCCTTCATAAAATCCCAGAGAGTTTTCACCAGAATCCTGCAATCAGGGTGTACGTCTCATTTCTCTAGAATTTTATGTAGTTTGACTTAACTTAGGTACAGTACTCAAAAGGAAATGCTTTATAAAAATGTTGCAGCTTGGGAAGTTAAAACAAGGCTTGTTTTGCATGACTGAATTTTTCTTGAAAGACTACATATTGCTATGATTTATTCAATCAAGATCATACCCAGTAAATGGTTGAGTCCGAATTGGAAACCAGGCTTTTGGACCCCAAGTCCCGAGCAGTCCCTGTATCAGGTTACCTCTTTAGGGCTTGGCAAAGGTGAACATTTCTTCACTTCTTTTCTTAAGAGGGAATGGCGGTCTGACACAAGTGCCAGAGTGTCAGATCTGGAGTCAAACAGAGTTGAGTTTTATTGGAAAAGAGGTTTGTTGCATTTCTTTGCATTCAAGATTCTGTTAATTAGAAGCTGTATCTCCATGTTGGAAATGATGAACTGCACAAAAGGATACATTATAGGACCGATGTATATCTGAGTGCCCACATCTGGGTGATTGAGTGGTTCCCATCTCAGGAGGTGTGAAGGGTCAGACATCCACCCTGTACAGCACTCACATTATCGGATCTCTTGGAAGTAGTTTTTAAGAGCTTGTTCTTGTGACTGTGCTGTCACCACTCCTGTGCAGTGCAACAGAGCTTCCACATCAACATCAGGATTTTCCCCTAAGAAGTTTTTGGGAGTGCCACCAGTAAGCAGTCTAGGACATACAGCACTGGGCAGCTCCACATTCATATCCAGGCCTTACTGCTTTCGGAGATCACTGTCATATCCATAAAGTGGAAATACATGTCAAGTGTCACCTCTGGAGTGCTTGGTACTGAAATGGTTTCAGATTCTGGGGATAGGGAGAATACCTCAGAGTCAGTCAAGTGCTTCCACACAAGCATGAAGTCTCAGGTGGTGATCCCTGGGGCCCACTGGTCAGCCTGTTTAACCTAGTAAGGGGCCTCATCTCCTAGAACAGTGGCTGAGGAATGCCACCTGAGGTTGACTTCTGGCACCCGCACACATAGTATTTTAGATTTTTTGAGATTTTTAAGATTTGAGAATATTTGGGTAGACGTTAGTAATTGAAGATCCCTCATCTGAAATCTCTCGTAATCCATTTTGGAGCACTTCAGATTTCAAAAGCATTTTGGGCTTCCAAATTTTAGATTAGAATATTTATAATCCTGTATCTTATAGAATTATGAGGTTTATCAGGGATAATTTAGCTAGAAGAGTCTAGAATGGTTTCTTTACCTGCTGAGAGTGTGGTTAAATAGCAGGTGCTATTAACGTGAGCATAGCTTGTCATGCATGGCTGCTTTAGCCGATTGTTGTTTGAGATGGTGCTTTGGAAGCACTTACCTCGGTTGCTGGCACACAGTAACTGTAGTCCCTTAGTTTAGTCAAGTCATCACTACTGAGAGTGCTTTCAACCACAGGTCATTTTGTCCCCTTGGAGACTGTCTTAGTTAGGGTTTTATTGCTGTGAACAGACACCATGACCAAGGCAAGTCTTATAAAGGACAACATTAATTGGGGCTGGCTTACAGGTTCAGAGGTTCAGTCCATCTTCAAGGTGGGAGCATGGCAGCATCCAGTCAGGCATGGTGCCTGCAGAGCTGAGAGTTCAGCATCTTCATCTGAAGGCTGCTAGTGGAAGACTTCCAGGTAGCTAGGATGAAGGTCTTAAAGCCCATGCCCACAGTGACACACCTACTCCAACAAGGCCACACCACTTAATAGTGCAACTCCCTGGGCCAAACTATATAAGCCGTTACTGGGACATTTAGCAATGTCTGAAGACACTTCTGATTGTCTTTATTTTATTTTGCTAATGTGTGACTGTGGAAATATAAGTAGGCAGTTACTTTCATAACAGCCTCTCTGTGGGCTTCCTCGGGCCCAGAGTGTGTGTAATACAGTAGTGGTGTTTGTCCGTCAGTGCGCTGTGTTGGGTACCACTACCTACTCTTCATTTGAGATACTTGCTACTTATTCAAGATCCTCCTCACGCATGTGGTCTGCATGGAGAGCAAGGACCACAAACAACGGATGCTTGTGTGGAGTTGGCTGATAAGTATTTTAGTTCTCCTAACTGCAATGATTGTTATGAACCACCATTGCCAGTGTTGAACCTGTTGATAAGCCACATTAAAAAACTTGATCTTAGCTGCTCCTCACCACAAACTGTCATTGTCCTAACCATAACTTAATCACTTGAACCTTTATCTGTGTAATATTTTAAGTCATTCATAACTATTGCTAAAAGTAGCAATCAAGTTTGGCTTTTTTTTTTTTTTTTTTTTTTTGGTTTTTTTCTAGACACAAGTTTGGCTTTTTGTAGCTAGAATATATGCTAAAGAGAGTATGGTATCTCAAACCTTATCATGTATTTTGAGAATTTAGATTAAAAATTCTTTTTTAATGATTTATTTGTTTTTATTTTATGTGCATTATTGTTTTGCCTGCATGTGTGTCTAGGTGAAATCACCTTCAGCTGGAGTCACAGACAGTTGTGAGCTGTGTGGGTGCTGGGAATTAAACTTGGGTCCTCTTTCCAGTCCCTAAAGATTATTTTAGGTGCACCATTTTAGATTTATACATAAGCAAACTCTGTTATGCTCCTTACAGTATCTGAGGTAGATCCCCTAAGAGGAGAAAGGAATATTTTCTCTCCGTGTCCTAGCGAAGCATGCGTAGTGGGTGGGTAAGGAGATGAGGGCTGTAAATAACCTGGGTCCGGTCAGGTCAGGTTTTTCTGCCAGATGACAGAAGTTCAGGTCAGTTTTTGCCACCAGAGGAGCTGTAAAAGTTTTTAGTTGTCAGTGGTTTGTCGTTGTCGTTGTCGTTGTTGTTGTCGTCATTGTCGTCGTTGTTGTTTTGGGTTTTTCCAGAATTTGGGATAAGGCAGTTAAAATAAGAAAAGACAGGGGTGGCTTCTCTGGTAGCATCTCTGGTAGCTTCTCTGTTACCTTCTCTGTACATAGTATAGTTTGCTTAAGTCTCCGACCCTGAGACCTCCTTGTTCTTTGTTATGCACAGAGATTAGTGAGGATTAGAGAGGTGGTGAGAATAATTGGCTCATTTATTTAACCCTGATGCATTTCTTTTTTGAGCAGTTTTAGCTGTGAAGATTGTTTTGGACTGGAGTAAATGTTTGCCCACTGTAAAAACTTTGGGTCCTGAATTTGGATCTTTAGGCCCCAGGAGAAAAGCCCAGCATGACTCATATGGCTGTAACCTCATCTTTGGTGGGGAGAGGATAATGTAGGCAGATTTCTGAAGCCTGCCAAGCTTCACAGAGTTTGCCTCAGAAAGATAGCAAGATGGAAAGCCACTGAGAGAAGACGTTGATGTTGACCCCAGGTCTCTGCACGTATGCACAGGTCTCCGTACCTACACACTTGTGTGTACATGCCTCATACACACAAGAGTTTTGTCCTCTTGTGGTTTTATTCTTAATTTGGAGCCTTTCAAAAAACAATTTACTTACAAAAGTTCAATAAAAGTCAGTCTCTTATAGTTACACATTAGATGTAGTGGGTCCTTTTAAAAATCCAAGGACAGCGCCCCCAGTGGTGGAGTAGACCTTTAATCCTAGCGCTCAGGAGTCAGAGGCTAAGGGGCCAGCTTGATTTAGAGTGAGTTCCAGACCAACCAGGGTTATACCAAGAAATCCCATCTCAAAAAAAACAAAACAAATGGAAACAAAAATTCAAGAGTATGTGTATTGTGAGAGCACAGTGATTGGACATTTCCAGTGGTTTGAAGGTATGTGTATTGTGAGAGCACAGTGATTTGACATTTCCAGTGGTTTGAACAGTTGCCATCCTAAGAATTATTTTCTTATTAATAATTCCCCCCATTTCTGATAAAAG
Organism: Rhynchomys soricoides; assembly: GCA_019843965.1. Lineage (NCBI taxonomy): Eukaryota > Metazoa > Chordata > Mammalia > Rodentia > Muridae > Rhynchomys > Rhynchomys soricoides. Next base: position 688,542 of record JADRCH010000114.1, read on the forward strand.
AGTACTAATAAATAGAAGAATGTTAAAATCATGTGATATTTGTGCATTTCCGAGAAACAGTATATAAGGTGTTTGGACACAGGTCTTTGTGGTTATTATTCATAAAGGTTTTATTGAGGACAGTTGGTAGTGCAGATCTTAAGAACTTCTTTAGCTGAGTGTGTTGCTGCACACCTTAAATCCCGTCACATGTGAGGCAGAGGCAGGCAGGGTCTGCATAGCAAGTTCCAGCACAGCCAGGATCAGATTGAGAGACTCCTTCTCAAAAACAAACAAACAAACAAACACCCTCCATATGTATTAAAATGTGTATGAATGCTTTGCCTGCATGTGTATATGAGCACCATGTGTAGCTCGTTTCTTGTGTAGACCAAAAGAACGCATCAGGGTAACAAATGATTGTGAGCTGCCATGTTGGTGCTGAGAACCAAACCTGGCCCTCTGTAAGAACAGCAAGTGTTTTTAATTGCTGAGCCATCTCTCTCTCTCTAGCCTTGAATTCTTTTTTTTTTTTTTTTTTTTTTTGTCAAAACAACAAAAATCTTGTGCTGATGGCGGCAGAGGATGTGATGCTGCTCTATTTAGCTTTGCTTAGACAGAGCAGGAGAGTGCAGAGCTGGGCTGCAGCAGCTCATCTCTGTGATGGTGCATCAACAGTGCGGTTGTTAATAATTCACATGAGTGTTCATTTATTTTAGTTAGCTCAGTCATCTTACTGTGATCAGTAGGCAGTTGTTAATGAGGTATTTTGTATTCTTTTCTTCACACTGTCTTTGGAAATCCTATGTGTAGCTCACTGTACAGCTCATCTGAATTCAGTGGTGTTGCATTTCACATGCTCAACAGCTATGTCTGACCAGTGCTTGAATTCAGAAGCATGGTTCTAAAATTTAATGATTGTGACATTGATTATCTTGTAAGATTTGGAAATCAAGCATGGCAGCACATGCCTGTAATCTACCTATTGGGCAGCTCAGACAGAAGAAATGCTCGTTTGAGGCCAGCCAGTACTACATACACTTTGAGATATAGACTTGCTTTAGAAACATGCAAAGAGTCTATATCTAAAAACCAGATATGTCTAGAGAGATGGTTTTGTAAGGTACTTGTTGTGTAAGCATGTGAATCTAGTTCAAACCCATGTAAAGCTGAGTATGGTAATACATATTGTTTTTATAATTGAACATTAAAATTATTCTGTGTATGGATATTTTGCCTACATGTAAGTCTGTACACCATTTGCGTGCTTGATGCTTACAGAGGCCGAAAGAGGGCGTTAGCTTCTCTGGAACTGGAGTTAAAAAGGTTGTGAGCTGCTGTGTGGGTGCTGGGAATAGAACGTGGGTTCCAGAAGAGCAGCAGCCAGTGCTCTTAACTGCTGAGCCATTTCTCCAGCCTCAGTGTACAGCTTTAATCTCATATGCCTATGGCAAAATGAGAGGCAGAGACAGGAAGTCCGTTGGCCATCTAGCTTGGCATATACCGTAACAAACCGTCTTAAGGTGGAAAGTGCAGTCTGACACCTGACACTGTCCTCTGACCTGCACAAGTGTACTAATTTAACATATATGATAGTTTTGACCGAACAATATTCTGTATATGTGTGTCCACAGACACACATATGAATACACAAGCATACTGTATGAACGTGCGTGTATGCATGCGTGCCTGCAGTGGCCAGATTATATTTTTAGGTGCCAGACACTTTCTTCATTGGCATGGATGGCCAGTGAGGCCCAGGAATCCATATGTCTTCACAGTTATAAACATGTCACTATTCTTGGCTCTAGAACAAATTTTTATTAAAATTTTCTTTGTATGTGTTTATATCAAGTGTGCCTTTGCCACTTTGCCAGTGTGGTTATGAGCATCACATCAGGCTTGGCCGCAAGGTTTTTACTTGCTGCTCTATCTTGCCAGCCATAGAATAATCTATTAAGAAGAAAGAAAAATATATGTGGATTCCCACTAGTAAGTTACTCAGCAGCAAGAATAATATTTTATAAGGACATCATCTATTCTTCAGAGACTATACATGGAAATTTCTCTTGATCTTTTATGGTATTTGTGCCTCAAACTTAATTTATGAGAGTATGTCAAGTAGTGGAGATGTTCAGATAAGAACAGGGACAGTGGTGAAGTGAGTGTGGTCTTTGTATCAGTCCCTTGGTTTGTATTTATAAACCTGACAGTGAAACTGCTTGTAACTATGTTACAAAGGAAATGCCTCGCTTTCTTCAACAAGATCCTGAAATTTTAAAACGTAATTGCATTTTGATTGTACAGACACAACAGAACTATTGGTGAGTTTGAACATATTAGGAATACATCTTTGGTTTTAAGTCAGTATTTACAGGTGAGCTGCGTTTCAGATTTGGCATAGCAGCTGTTGGGCAGCTAATTGCATACAGAGGACAATTTCCATTTCAGTTGCATCTTACCTTTCAACTGAAAAATGTGAGCCAGGTGTGGTAGCCCAGGCCTTTCATACCAGCAAACAGGAGACGGAAGCCAGGGGAATATTTGAGATCAAGGTCAGCTTGGTCTACACAGCAAGTTCCAGGCCAGCCAGGATTGCATAGTAATACCCTGGTTTGTTTTTGTTTTTATTTTTGTCTTTAGACTAAAACTGCAAAATGCTGGATAAAGGTTTGCTACCTTTATGTTCTGACTTACATTTGTATAGTTATTTTACGTTATCATGTCGTTCTGTCAGTGTTTTGTAGGCTACTACATGTGTCTGTGCATGTGTGCATACAGGCATGTGGATGTGTGGCACTAGGGGGGAATCCAGGAGGTGATGTAACTTTAGACTATAAAAATCACAAGTTTAGTGGATGCAGGTAGTAACTAATGATGGCTGAGAAAATTACAGCGAAAACAACATCTCCATTATGACTCGGGGTTAGTTAATATTGCTCAAATGTTTCTCTGAACACCACCTCCCATGCTGCCTAAAAGTATTTCAAGTATGCCCCAGCCTCAGGAGATGCTCTAATAAGTGATTGTTTCGAAAGAACAAATGATTGGACTTGAAGTTAACATGGCGGACTTAACATATGCATTACATTTTGTTCCTTTTCCAAAGTTCTACTATTGTTGAAATACATAAATCCATAAGTGGGGTTGGAATCAATAGCAGCACAGTTGGTGAAGCTGGAAAGCAGATGTTGAGTTGATACGCTTAGCAGAGTCCAGAGGCAGGTCCTATGTTGGCAGTAGGAAAGCTCTGGGTACCTTTACAACCAAGGTTAGGCTCCAGAAGAGAGTGAATCAGAAACCAGTTGGGCTGTAGGTCTTCTGCTGCCATCTGCGCTGTTCCCAGTGCAGCCTGAGGCTCTTCCTGTAGAGACCAGGACATGGGCTTGGACTGGCAGAGGCCTAGCAGTGTGGAGATTATGCACAAGATGAGTTCTACTCAACACTTGTCCCAGCCCTTCACACAGGGTAGTAGGTGACTGTTCCCAGGGTGATCTAGGGACAAAGACTTCAAATGACTGAGGGTGGAGTTCACCTCAGAGTCCATGCTGATCACCTTCCAGGAAGCCTGTCAGCTACTGAAAGCGTTAGTCAGTTTCTTGGGAGGTTCCACTTGCAGTCAGGAGCCAAGCATCACCAGATCTGAGGAAGTCTCTAATATGGCTGATAGAGAGCAAAAGCAGCAAAGGAAGAAAGCATAAAAAACCAAAAGAACTATCATCAAAATCTCAGGAAGAGGGGGTGTGTTATCCTTGAGCAAAAATAGGGCACTAAAATAAGAAAGAACAACAAGATGACACACAAGGGCTTGAAATTACATGAGGATGGCTGCAGTAATTTCACTCCTGGTGGCTGTATCTTTGGTGAGAATAAAGTGTGTGTGATATGCTCTCACTGAATTTCGTCCTGCCCTCAGAGGCTAACTTCCTTCAGCTTTACTTTTCACTCCTTTTACCATAATAGTTGTGTTATTTTTAAATTATATTATTTGTCCTTGGCTTTTTAAAGCTTTTGTTCTTTAACTATTGGTTTCACTGTGTACGTTCTGTCTTGTCCTGTCTACCTGCTCACCAGCACCCGTCCTCTAGAACTGCAAAACCTAAGTTCAAATCAAAAGGAAAGAGAAAAGGAGCCTAGTAATGGCTTTTCTTTATTAAAGGTTAATGTTTTGGTTCTTTTGCTGAGATCGGGATAAAAGTCATCCCCTGTCACCAGTGATAAACAGAGCCGGGGGGTGGGGGGGGTCTTGGGGTCCTGCTGGGTCATGGAAACTTGGGATGTCCCTGAGCAGGTGTTTTGAAAGTATTGTGATTGGTTCACTAAAGGACACACATGACTTTGTAGATGTGTATGTTGTCTAAAATAGCAATTTCATTTGTTAGATTGACCTTTTAGATTTTTTTACTTAAATTTTTTTTTGCATTCGTTTATTTTGTGGGTATGGGCATGCAGTGTGCGTGTAGAAGTCAGAGGACAGCTTTGAGTCAGATCGCTCCTATGTGGGGTGTGGAGATTGAACTCTGGTGAAACCAGGTCATCTGGCTTTGCTGCAAGTGTCTTTACCCACCAAGTCATTGCAGGCCTTCTCGCCTACCCTCCCTTTCGTGACAGTCTGAACTAATGTGTTTTCTTTCTTTCTGGTCTAGGCTGTTGACAAATACTTCAAGCTGCCTCATGCTTCTAGTAAACCACCCCGAACTTCAGGAAGCCTTGTGGACACGTCCTACAAAACATTAAGATTTGCTTTCAGGGCCTCACTGAAAACCGCTATCTACCGTATAACCACCACGTTTGGTGAACATCTGAAGTAAGTTAACCCATCTGAGCACACTGATGGCCTTCTCTCAGGAATTCTCCAAGAGCTAATACAAGAAGGCTTGTGCATTGAAAGTTTTCTTCTAGGTCCTCGATGGGTCTCTGGGATTGAGAGCTTACGTATGGATTTGGCATTTATATTTAAACTTTTTTTGTTTATGACTATCTTTGGGGATTTCTTGCAAATGACAAAGTTGTAAAATAGCAAATGTGGTATGTATATAATATATATATTTTTAAAGTCATCAAAGATCCTTAAAAGAGAAAAAAAATCCTTAGTGCCTTCCAAAAAAGAATATCAAAAATAATTTTCTTGTTACATTTTGGTCAGGAAACTAAGGCTTGGGTACTTGGATGAGCAGAATATTCCATAAATGAGGCTGTGGCACTTTGTGAATCATGCTGGAAAAACACCGGCAGATCACAACACCTTCAGAAACTGAGCCAGAGAGAAACCACAAATGCCAGGCCTGTTTATATTTAGTTTCATTGATGTTTACTGCTTTGCTCTCATGAAATGCTGTAGCTGGGCAGGATGAAGGATACTGGCTTCCTAACTAAGCTGTGTTTATTGTAATTAGAAATGAGCTCTAGGTGTGAGAGGTTGTTGTGCCTTTCTGTACGCAGGCAGGAAACAGAATTCTGCATACTGCCTGCTTTGTTTTCTTCTTCTTCCATAGCACAAGGCAGTAGTAACAGCAAATAGTCCAGGTACAGATCAGTTGTGCGTGAGAATAGAACAGAACTGTAAATGATCCAGTATCATTGAGACATTTATTTAATTGCCTAAAAGGAAACAAAAATTATGTATTAATGTCCAGTGTCATGCTGTCCAATACAATGACCATGGATTGTAGTTTTCTGTTTATTTTTCTCAATTTAGTGAGAGGCAGGGGTTATCCTACTTGGTAGGATAACCACAGAGGTATGTCAGCGGAGACACAGAGCAGTGAAATCTTGTGTGGAAGCATGTTTGTGCTAGAACCTGGAAAGAGGTCTTGCATGCTCTTAAAAAGTTTGTCCTTTTTCCATTTCCAGCACTAGTTTGCCTCTGGGTTGCCCGGTACTGGGGGATAAGGATTTATTAGCTAAGAAAGGTGGTAGATGGCGGATTGAGGCTCTGCCTTTTTCCTTCCTCTGAGAAAAGCCATATTTTATTTAGCTGGCACTGATGAGCAGAGTCAGGACTGGTGGTACAATAGGAAAAGGCTTCGCTCCAGAGTTGCTCAAATACGTACGAGGGTTACATCTAGTTATAGGATTGGCTGTCTGGGGTTGTGGGGAAGTTACTGAAGCAGCTCAGCCAGGCTTCACGGTAGTCAGAGAGCCAGGGTTCAGACCAGATCTCGCTAACTCTGATTCTAGCTGCAATGTCTGCACTTTTAACCAGTGAGCCACATGGCCCCAAGCTCTGAACCTGTAGATGGTATTTATTGGGCTCCTACTTTGCTTTGTTTTGTGTTGATAGAGAACAAAAAGGGATCATGCATATGTCTAAAGCCTGGAATACAGTCTGTTCTGACTGCGTAATACCTAATTATTTACCTGGAGTTCTACCCTGAGAACCAGGTGCAGATGAGGTAAACTCTTCATTGTTTGAGACAGGGTCTCTCTATGTAGTCCTAGCTGTCCTTGAACTTGCCACGTAGGCCAGGCTAGCCTTGATCTCAGAGATCTGCCTGCTTCTTCCTTCTGAATGCAGGGGTTACAGATGTGAGCCTTCATAGCCAGCTCTATTGGCTCAAAATTAGACAAATTTGGTTATTTCTGGCTTGTAGCATCAAAATGTACTTGAGTAGCAGAGCTTAGAGCAATTCTCTACCTGTCAGTGGAGGGGAGCGTTGTTGGGCAAGTTGATGGCTAGTGGCTCCGTTGGAGGTTTCTTCATGGTATTAGGAAGCAGAGATGGTCGTGAGGCATTGTAGGATAACCTGTATCAAAGGCACTAAAACAAGAAGTTTGTGGTACTGAAAAGAGTGATCTTCAGGTGTATTCGCCTGCCTTCTGCCAAGGTAATGTGCTCCTGTGATGGAGAGTGGATGGAGAACTTCAGTCCCCTCCATAACATAGTACATGTTCAAAGGGAGAAGTAAATCCAAGCCACCAAGCTGTTACTTTGAGAACGATTAATGGAATCTATTGTGTTTTAGCCAAACATTTTAGTTTAAAGGATTTTATATTAAAGGCAATTCAAATACTCCACAATTCAAAGATAATGTTTGAATCTGGTTTGAATAAAATAATAAAATCCAGAAAATGTACTGCAGGGCCTGGAACTCTGCACAGCAGGTTCCATAGTAGAGCAGGTTAGAGCGATGCCTGCACTTGTCAGTCTGAATTTGCTCTGGTCTTTCAGAAGGTAGAAGCATGCCATTGCCCGATGCAAAAGCTCTTGCCTTCATTAGATTAAAAACTGGTTTCATCCATTTTTTTCAGAAGTACTAAATAAGTGAAGATTTCTATTCATTTTTAATTGTTTTGAAAAATATTGACTCTGCGCTCTGTGGTTCACTTAATATGCTTAATGTAGAATAAAGCTTATGCTTTGCATTTATGTTTCATTTAGTGCTGTGCAAGCATCTGCAGAACATCAGAAAAGACTTCAGCAGTTCTTGGAGTTCAAAGAATAGTTAAGTAATATAAACTGTGTTCATTACCTGATACAACTACAGATGGGGCAGTAAATGTTCAGCATTCTTGGATCAGAAGAAAATGGACTAATTAGATGCTTCCTTTGTCGTGGTGCTCGCTTTGAAAACTATACTTTAATGGGAGAAATCATGGAAAGAAATTCTCAGCAGAATAACCGAAAACTGCCTTTTCTGTACCAAATGCTTTTTGTGTGTGTGGTATAATAAAATCTTTATTCAGTTTTACAGGAGCATCTATGGCAGCCGAACTGTCTCTTGCTCATACAACTTGATAATAATTACTCACAATTGTTTTTAGAATTTACTTTTGAGAAGAGTGGAGCCAGCTCGGAAGTTTTTAAAGCAGGGTGACTTGACATCGTCTTTCCCGGCCTCTCTAAGAGGTTAGCGCTTTGTAAACTCAAAATACATAAACTTAAGATTAGTTTGTTTACTGAAGGATAAAAATGGTAACAACAGAGAAAAACTCACAGTAAAAATGTTGTCTACAGGACATATTTTGTTAATCTGTTAGGTTGTGTTTTTGTTTCCAGGGACAAATTAAATTTGCATGATTGTCCAAAAAGAGTCTCGATTTACAGATGCTAACTATATAAAAGAATGTAGAAAAATTGAAATCTTAAGGTACACGATTGAGCGTTCACATTTGGTTTTGAGAAATAATTTGAACAGCATCTATGAGTTCATCGTATCACGCTAGTAAAGGGTGAGGACCCCTTGTTGTTACCCAGCCAGCTTTGCTTTCTTTTTTGAAATAACATTAAACAATTGGCAGAGGTTTTCAAATGAGGGGAAAGGGAGGTTTTGTAAGAAGACCTGGAAGCCTCCCCTTCCCTACTGTTTGTCTCTACCAGATCAAATTATGTTGTGATTCTGTCTTCACATGGAGAGAGCAGCCTCTGCTTTGTTAACTGGCTAATTAAAATATAGTAGGACAAGCTTCAGAGCCAGAGGAAGCACGTAGTCATCAAATAAGCAAGTGAAGCCGGAATGTCAGAGTGTCACTGTCCTCAGCGTGTACGTCCCAAATGTACATGTACATGTGGTCATTTTATGACTTCTTAGATCATTTCTTTGGAGATGAAACATGGGAGGTCCTGCTGGCAGATATTCATTGGACTAGCTTTGAGCCAAATCTTCCTTCATAAATCCTTTCCTGTTATCTTTTTTTCTTTAAAGTCAGCACAGTATTGTTTATGAATCTTAAATGTGATGTTTATGCCTAGCCTTTGTCGGCTTTATTGATGTATCACATCTTTACAGTAGTGTGTTTTCGCTCCAGATCTACTGCCCCTTCAACCAGCACGTGGCAAATTAGAAATGAATCCCGCTAGCCTTGAAAGTGTCCCTATGGGACAATTTCTCACCTTGATTGTTAAGTTTTAGGTCTTTTAAGTCCCTCTCTACCTTGTATGTGAAGTTCTCTGGATCTTCTTTTCAGTGTGAAAGTTGGGTTTCTGGTGTGTAAGTTTCTTACAGATAACCAGAGAAGCCTGGCTAGAAAAGGAGCACTATCATATTCCATGAATTAAAGCCATAGGCCTTTTATCTTTGCTGGCTGCCTCTGACTGAAACATTTTGGGAGACAAATCTTAATGTTGTGTTTTCATAAAGAACTGTGGCATGTGTGTAGCTCACTGAAAAGGGCATTCCTTTAAACTTGGACTTACTCCCGTGAAATACCTGGTTCAGTTTAGGTTCTTGCCATTCCCACGTCCTCTGAGTGAAAGTATATTTGATAGCAATATGAATCTTTCTGGATATGCTGTATCTGCCTGGTGGGGAGCAGGATACTGCCATCCCCTCAGACTTGCATTGGTTTTGGAAGGTGAGGAGTCACTCTTTTTCTCCATTGTATATTGGTGGGCACCCTTTTTTAAAAAAGGCACCCTTCCTCCTGCATGCAACCAGGACTTGAGGGAGGCCAGCAGGAGAGAAGCATTTGCTTTGGTGAAGTTGCAACCTGCTGACAAGCCTACTGAAATGGTGGCCTGAAATTAATCTGTGAAAGCCTTTCTCTGGCTGTCACTACAACCACGGTTCTCTCGGCACCTGTGTTTGTGTCACTAATGGGACATAAAAGCCACAAGCTGCTTTTGCAGAGTAGTGGGAAACTTGTAGACTCAACCTTATCCTGATGAGTAGACATGGAGAAGTCACCCTGGGTTCCTCTGCTTGATTTCTTCAGGGGTGTTTTGTGTGTCTTCCTATTAATATTTATGATAATCTGTTTACATCCTTTTGTATGTCATTGATGCTGAATTGGTAGAAAAATAAAGTAACAATTCCTAACTGACACTGTTGGTTGAACGCTGAGTCTCTGTGTGTTTATTAACCATTGCTATTTGGCCTCCAAGTTTTTGCTTATGAAGCCTGCAGGGCTAACTTTAGAGTAACCAGCTTTTACCCTACACCAGACGAATTTGGTGGATTATCTGTGTCTAGTAGTAATTTCAAAGAGCCTGAATTCTGAAATACACACACTCTCTCTTGTCTGTCTGTCTATCTTGGCTCTTTTTTTCCAAAATGAAGTGAACAAAACGGCAGGCACTGAAAGCCATCTCTTAACAGAAGTTTCTTTTCTTGCCAGAAATAGTATTTCTAAATGGATTGTATTCTCCAGGCTTACAGCTCTGTCAGCTTTATTTAGATTAGTTTGAACCTCACCTTTAGGTGCTAAAGCTGTCGTTCTTGCTCTCCTAACCCCTAGTCATCTTTAAAGTCAGTCACTTAATACTTCCATCCCTGACCAGTCCAACCATTCCTAGCAAGTGTTTACTACCATTCTAATTGTTATGAATGCTTTAGCCTAATTAATTAGTTTAAAGGCAGAGCATTTTTGTGTGGTCAGGGCCAGCTTCAAACCCACGGCCATTCTCCTGCTTCCTGAGTGCTAGTTTCTATACAGGTGTGTTTCACCATGCCTGGCTTCTGCTCATCACTTAAAAGTAATCTGAAGCTACGGGAAGGTACCACGGTGTTCAGTGAGGTGAACTCAGCTCCTGAAAGAGTAGCAAGCTGCTGAGCCGTCTCTGCAGCCCCCAGACTTGCAGTCCCAGCTCTTTAGAATGAGTTTATTTAACTTTCCCACATATCCCCGCGTATTCCAGTGTGATCCCTCACCTGCCCCCAAATTGAATGACCATCGAATTAGCCTAGTTGGCATTAAGTCAAACTGAGCATGGATTTGCCTCCCCTTCAACCCTGTGAGCTCTACTACCGTGGTTTCAGTCAGTACCCTTGGTAAGCCTTTATCTGCAATCCTGAAATGAAGGGATGGTTTGTTTGGGTTGTCTTTGTCAGCTGCAGCCTCCCAGAGTGTTTCATCATTAAATGGTATCCTTAGGTGTCCTGGTGCTAGCCCACTCTGCTGTGTTTGCAACTGTGGCTGCTGCTTTCCATTGGGTGCTTAGGTTCCACCAGGCTTGCATCCACAGTTTTTACTGGATACTGATCCTGCAGGTAGTGTGGTTTTGGAAATCCTATGGGCTATCACTGGCAGAGAAATGATTGAGAAATGGCTGCTCAGTCACAAACCTTTCACTTGATGGCTTTTTGAAGCCGTGTTGACTCTTGATTGGTTTATTCTTTTGTCTCCATTGTGATAGAGACAAGGGACTCCATTGGTTCCCTCCTCACAGTGTCATCACTCCTAGCTACAAGGCAGTTGCCACCCCCAAATGATATAAAAACAGAGAGGAAAGTCGACCCTCAAGGCACAGGAAGTGTCAGTGAGCCCAAGGATAGATCACACCCCCCCATCCCCCCACCCCCCACGAAGAACTCAAGCACTGTCAGTATCTGGTTCTCTGCTTGCTTCCCTTGTCCTGCTGCCTGGCTTTCTACTCCCTCAGCTGCCCTCTAGTTCCTGAGCTTACATGTAATGGAAACTGACCAGCTGCTTCTGAATGCCAGCCAAATTCCTGATGGAAGGACATTGGTCCAACTGGATCAAGTGTCCAATTATGCTTGAGGCAAGGCTGTAGGTCACGAGCGTGCTAGTGTGGCTTCTGAGACGCCTACTACCTTTATTGATAAGAGCAAGGTGGAGACAGTACCGGAGATTCTGGGTGGGAGACAAAAGTTTGGAGCACAGGGCCTTCACAAAGTAACTTGTATGTCCTTTGCAAAAGGATAACAAGGAAGACTGTAGTTGTTAAGTTGAATTAAATGATCGCCAGCACCACCAGGTTCCAGAAGAAGCCATCATGAGTCCCCTGGAGGACAACAGCCTCCTAGGACCCTGATTACCACAAGCAACAGTTCAAACATACTGCTCATTGTTCAGAGTAACCAGGCACAGGAAGACAGATTGAGGAAGAACCAACAAAATCAACAGGCTGTCATAGGTGCAGGGGGTTTCCCGATGGAGCTGTCAGACATACGAAAGTAAATAAGATCCCTCGATGAGATTAGAATTCAGTAGGAAACTAGAAACCATGGGAATACACAGAATTCGTTTTTGTTTCTACAAACAAGATTTGGAAAAGCCACAAAAGTTCTAGGAAAGCAACAAAAAGTTAGTCCTGGAAGGAGTTTACTAACCTAGAATTCATATTCAGCATTTTTTTTCTTTTTTTTTTTTCTTTTTGAGACAAATAGCTCAGGATAGCCTACAACTCCTTGTCTGTTTGTCTCTACCTCATACGACTGGGATTACAGGCATCTGAGATCATGGAGTGTCTATGCGGTGCTAGGATTGAATCCAACGCTTTGTGCTAGGCAAGCACTCTACCAACTGAATTACACCTCCAGGACCCATACTCAGCATTTATTTTCAAACAGGGTGGGGTAAATACATTTCAGACAACAACTGAGAAGTTCTTACATGAACTCACCTAGGAAGTAGCACCCTGTCCCCGGGAAACCCCCAGGAAAATGGGAAGATGGTGGAGGAAGCAAGAAAAGTAGAGGGAGGCTAAGCATGAGCATTGACTTACAGAGCAGCATCTCACAGGCTTTTAGTGTGTAGAGAATTAGTGTGTACACACAGAGTCAGGTAAGTCCGGATTTGGGAGTGAAAGTGCTCTCAGGTATTTCCGTTGTAAGAGTCATACTGCATAAGTCGGGCTGCTTTCATGCTAAGTTCTGTGACCCTCAGCCTCTGCTACCTGTCCAGTGTGGTAGGCTTTGATAAGTTACAAGACTGGCCCTGCACTTAAGGATAACCACTAAAGGAATATAAACTAGAAAGAAAGAAAATACAAGATCATAAAGCAGCCATAGTGCTTTAGTCCCAGCACTCAGAAGGCAGGGACAGGCAGGTCTCAGAGTTCAAGGCTAATCTGGTCTACAGAGTGCGTTCCAGGACAGTCAGCTTCGCAGAGAAACCCTGTCTCAAAAAGCAAACATCAACAAAACAAACAACAACAAAAAAAACAGAATTAAAATGTTTAAAAATCGGTTTGCTGTTAGCAAAAGACACATGTAAAAGTATGAAGCTAGATATGCTAGAAATAAAAGGCTAGAAAAAGAGGAAAATGAGAACATTTATAAGTCCAAGTAAAAGTACTCATAGAGACCTTAATAATACACCTTGATAACAACCTCAAAATACCAAAAACATTAGCACAGGTGAATTGGCCTCCAAAGCCCCCAGTTTATCTCATCGGCTCAAGGGAAGACAGGTGTTCAGCACTGTCGTTAGGGTGATGCAGCTTGAAGCTGCATGAGATACTTTCAGACCTACCAGAGTAGGACTGATCCACGGAGAATGTAAAACAAAATTGGAAGGAATGAAAAAATAAGATCTCTCCTAACACTAAACAGCACTTTTCAGTTCCATAAACTAATACATGCCCAAGAATATAAAGGGCTTTACTCTCCAAAATCCATCTCTACAAGATGCTTATGACAGAATGTCCCCAGTAGTCTCAAATGCAAGGTTTTGGTATGTAGCCCTGGCTGGCCTGGAACTTGCTATGTCAAGACTAACCTTAGTTTGTAGTCATTGTCCTGCCTCTGCCTCTAGGCTGGATTATGGTCCTGTGCCTGCCTGCCTTTCTCCCTCCCTTTCTTCTTTTCTTCCTCTTTTTTTTTTTTTTTTTTTTTCTCTGTGTAGCCCTGGCTGTTCTGGAACTAACTTTGTAGACCAGGCTGGCCTCGAACTCAGACCCATGTGCCTCTGCCTCCAGAGCGCTGGGATTAAAGGTGGGTACCGCCACTACCCAATCCTTATTTCTTAAAAACACGATTTCCCTTTTTAGCTGAGGCTAGCTTAGAAAGTGCCATCCTGAGGTTATAGGTGTGCCACACTGTGTCGACTTACTGCTCAGTGCCAGTAGTCATCCAAAGAGCAAGCTGCGTAACAGCGTGAAAGAAACATCTAGACAAGGAAACACACGCCATGCCTCTGTACACATTTCAAGAGAAGGTGACAGTTCATGGTAACAGAAGTCAGGATGGCCATAGGGGAGAGGCTGAGTGCTGACTTGGAAAGGAATGAGACAACTTCTGAGCTTCTGGAATGTCTTGATTTGGATCATGTGAGTGAATCTAGTATGTAAGATTTCTTACTTTGATGCTCATAGTGCCTCAAGGGGGAAAAATACGTGGAGTCTTAACAAAATTACAAGGAAAAGGTAATTAGAACAAGACATATTTTATATTTTCCTGTTCTAGACAGGACTAGACTTTAGAAGTCAAGATTTAGAATTATTTGAGTGGTGTGATTGGCAGGGGACCTACTGTCCATATAAGGAGCAGCTGGAGAGGAGCAGTCATTGATGCTTGTGTAGAAGGTTCACAAATCTGGCCAGATGCTGCTTCTAAAGCAAGTCTCAAGCAATGTCTCACCTGGCATGGTAGCATATGTCTTTAATCCCAACACTCAGGAGGCAGAGGCAGACACATCTCTGTGAGTTCAAGGCCAACTTGGTCTACAGAGTGAGTTCCAGGACAGCCAGGGCTACGAAGAGAAACCCTGTATCAATGAACAAACAAGCAAACAAACAGAAGTATCTCAGTAAGACAATCAAGGTAGATCCAAATGATAGAGTTTTCCGTGTTTTGAAATTAGGAAAGATGCTTTTAAATCACCCACAGCCCAAGAAGAAAATATAGGTAGATGTTAGGAAAATCCTAGTAGTGGGTAATTATGTTAAAACATTTGAGGTTTCTTTAAATGCATATTAAAAAAGAAAGGCAGGACATGATTGGGTATGTATGACTTCACAAACTTAGAGTCAGCCTGCTCACTGCAGTCTACCATTGTTTGCCGTGCCTGTGCCTTGGGTCTGTGATCATAACGCTTCTCTTTTCTGGTCTGTGAGTTCCTCGGGTTCAGGGACCATGGCTAATTCATATCCCCAGTGCCTACTAAAGTACCTTTTACATGGTTGCTCCTTGTTCAGACCTAAACTCGGCATTGTTCGGGATGTTGCTGAGCCAGAGTCTCAGACTTGGTATTTAAGAATGTGAACACTTGCTGGGCAGTGGTGGCGCACACCTTTAATCCCAGCACTTGGGAGGCAGAAGCAGGCAGATTTCTGATTCAAGGCCAGCCTGGTCTACAGAGTGAGTTCCAGGACAGCCAGGGCTACACAGAGA
>JADRCH010000114.1:705501-813833 GCA_019843965.1 Rhynchomys soricoides
GTGTGTGTGTGTGGTATGTGTGCATGGTGTATGTATGTGTGGTGTGTGAACGTGTGTGTGTGCAAGCTTGTGCATGTGCACATGTGGAGGTCACTGTTTAGGAGCCATTCTCTCCTCACACCATGGGTTCTGGGGATTGAGCTCAGATAGTCAGGCCTATGTGGCAAGTGCTTTGACGAGCGGAGCCGTTTTCCAGGCTTCCATCTCACTGGCCCGAGAAGTATGTGTTCTTGAAGCAAAACCATAGAAGTAGCTTGACTTTGTATTTTCAGGATTTTAAGGATTGTTTATTCGAGCTTCCTACTTGAAAAGAAATTATTTGTAAATGAAGTGGAAAGACCAATATGCCCTAGTGGGCTTTGTATATTCATACTGTGAAGTTAATCAGTTGGATGTTCCTTGAAGCTAAAGAGGCCTATGAGGACAGCTGAGTCACCATTGGGTAGCAAGTAGGCAGCTTGACCCTTTTCCTGAGAAAAAAGCTTTGGGAGCTCCTAAAATAGTGCTTTGGATTTCAGTGTCTCCCGTATTGGCCTGGTGCACTGCTGCTCTTTGGTCTTCAGATCTTTTTGTGTTTTGTGTTGCTGTTAGCCATCAAAGTTATTCTCAGAATATAAAATTATATTGTCTTTTAGATTTTTAGACAAGGTCTTACTCTGTAGCCCAGGCTGTTCCTGAACTTGCTGGCGATCCTCCTGGCTTGGCCTCCCATGCTTCAGTTCTTGGGGAGAGAAGCAGAAGTTTTGGTCTCTTTTGGGGACAAGGGATGCAGCATGAAGGAGAGGGAATTGTTAGTATTGACTCTAAGGTTTTGGGCAGCTTAGCTGGTTGAATGAATTCCCTTTTGCTGAGCTAAGGAACAAGTTTGCAGGGAGAAGGGTGGGGGGACAAAGTGGGTCAGTCATTAGGTTTGCGGGGGGCAGGGTAGGGGGCAAAGCGGGTTAGTTATCTTTGGCTGCATATTCCTGAAGCAACAACAACAAAATGGTGGTCTAAGGAACAGAAATTGCTTTTTTTTTTTTAATTAAAAAAAAAATCAGGCTAGGTTATTGGTACTGTTATGGGATTCCCCGAGCCATCCAGGATTCAGGCTCCTTCTAGGTGAGAAGGAGAGAGATGGAAGGGAGGATGAGTCTTCCTTTCCTAAGCAGGCCTGAAAACTCCATGTGCTTACACTCTTATCTCATTGGCCATAGTGGAGTCACGTGGCCATATTTGATGAAAGAGTCTGGGGAATGTCTTTTAGAGGTTGTATGCCGTCCCTTAATGACGTGGTGGTTTTATATTACTGGAGGAGGTGGTAGAATGAACAAGGTGGGCACCAGCTCTCCTTCCTAGAACTCAGTTTTGAGTTCTGGTCTCATATCTGGTGCTGGCTAGCTTTGTGACCTCAAGCTGAGATTCCCATTCCTTTAAACCTCCATTTCAACAGCAAAATCTAGGAATCCTATTGAACAGCTGAAAGTTCACTTTTAACTATAACATTATGAATCAGTCCTTGGGCTTTGCATACAGAGAGCAGATACAGAGTTTATAAAAGAGACAAGTGTTGGAAAAAAAGTTTATGCAAGAAGATGTCTATCAAGCCACCGTGATGGCGTGCGCCTGTAGTCCCAGTTATGGGAAGGAAGGCCATGACAGAAGGATCACTTGACCTCATGAGTTTGAAGAGGCCACTCTAGGCAACATAGCAAGGATCTGTGGGGGCCGGGGGAAGAAAATGGTCTTTCAAACGCCTTAAAGCTGGTTTTGTAATAGATTTTGTAATTTGTAGTCAGACTTACTGTTCGATACAGTTTCGTTCTTGTTTTGAGAATTCATTGTGCGTGCAGAGAGCACTAAGATGTGCCTGAATAAAGGCATAGGCATGGCAGTGCTGTGTGCTCTGTGTTAAGTAGATGCTCATTGTGTAAGTAAGAAGAGAACTGAGCGGGCGTGACTCATCTGGTCTGCTCGCTCACGGAGGCCTGGGCGCAGCCTCCGTGACCTTTGACCCCGTGAACCAGTTTGCTGTGTAGCTGCCATGTTACAGCAACCTTGCCTCAAGGGGGGGTTGGTTTAGTATCAGGAACACAGTGAAGGAGCACACAGGTTTGTAACATGGCAGAAAGCAAGGATTCTTGGATGGCGGACGAGGAGAGAGTCCCAGAACGGAGGAAGGGCAGAGGCAGTGTGTGCTTGGCTTGGGGCTGGAATGGGAAAGCGGGGTGCATTGGGAAGTGGCCATTAGGAGTCCTAGGGGTGGGGCAGCCAGTGGAAGTCATTCTAGGCCTGAGGATCTGAAGAGCCTATTTCAGCTGGAGATAGGGCATGATGGGAAGATCCTAGTGTGTTAGATTCAAGCCGGAGTTGGGCAGAGCCGTGGCCTGCTGCTTTCCAGCTCTGAGTCTTAGGAGCTCATTTTGCCATTGCACTGGTGTCTGGATTGAAGGTATATAGTTATCTGCAGTCGTCTGTGTGATGGTAGCTGCCACAGGGCGGGGCTGCACCTTCATGGCCCCCTTCTCTGTTATGGACAGCTCTGATGGTCCCTTGTAATATTTCAAGCTGTCAAAACTTATTGTCTCTGTTAGCAGCATTTGATGTGCATTTTGCATTGTCTTATTCTGTTTTCCCTGTGAATATAGTGGCTTGCTGAAAACCAATTAAAATTTCTATAGCAAAGCAGCAGCAAGTAATGAGCATGAGGAAGGGATCTGACTTGGTAGCCTGTTGGTTGTGACATCTTCTTTGCTTCTGGAAACCGCTATTAGGGATGAAGAATGCTTTGGGCCACCCAAGGGGTCTGTTTTTCCAGCCCCGCACCCTCTCTTCCCCTCTCCCCCATTGTCCAGTGTGTCAAGTTTGCAATCTAGAACTCAGCTGCTTTCCAGACCTGTCTCCCATCTCCCCCATCTCCCAGTGCCCAGTCCTGGCTCCTCAGTACCTCTCTTTGGCCTTCGGCCTACTCTTCCCACACCCACTCCTGCCTCTTTCTCTTGCCATTTTCTGCACGACAGCTGGGCTACTATTTTCAGAACAGATCTGACAGTGTCTGTCTGCAGCCTACAGTCCTGTGCCTTTAGGACCTGGCTGACTCCCTCCCCCAGTGTCATGTGTCCTGCTGCCCTTACTCCTCATTCCACTCACCGGCCTCTGCTCTGCCTCTGCTGCCTGGAAGGGATCCGGTTCCCTGCGCCTCAGGGCCTGTGGACATGTTCTCTATGGAACTGGAACCCTCCACAGCCTGTAGTTTTTGTCGTTGGAGGTTCTAGCTTAGCCCTCACCTCTATGGTGAAAACAGTCCTTTGCCCTTTAGATGGGGTTTCCCTCTCTGTCCCATATCTTCTCAGCATGGAATATTTCTCCCTCAGATCTTACTGTGATCAGACATCCATTTGTATGCCTAGCTGAATATCTGTGTGCACCATCAGTTGGAAACACTGTCAACCTCTGGAACCTAGGATGAGGCTTGGAGTATAGTAAGTGTCCAGAAAAAAAGGCTTCTCAACACTGGGTGTCATCCTCCACTGCTGTTCACCTTAGTTTTTGAGGCAGGGTTTGTTGCTGAACCTGGTGCTCACTGATTAGCTGGACTGGTTGGCTATCAGGCTCTGGGTGCCTCCCTCTCTGCACTGGAATTACAGGTGCACGCCATGCCCGGCTTCATTTGTGGGTTCTGGGGATCAGAACTCATGTCCTTGTAAAAGTGTGGCGAGCGCTTTACCCATTTTACTCCCTAGCCCATGCAGGCTCCTTTTCTGAGATTCCATGGGATTTTCTGTATAGATAATCATGTGTGTCGTCTGTCAATAGAGACTTGATTATTTTTTTTTCTGACTCAATTTGAATACTTATATTTTTCCTTGCCCTGCTGTACTTGCTAGAACTCCCAGGATACTGCTGAAGAGGAATGATGGGGATCAATATCCTTGCCTGTTCCTGATCTTAGGGGAAAGTCTTTACACTAAGTACAGTGCTCATGTGTGATATTGGCTGTAGGTTTGGTGGGGTTTGTTATTTGTTTGTTGGATCGTTTAATCAGAAAGTTCCCTTCTAGCTGGGCAGTGGTGGCGCACACCTTTAATCCCAGCACTCGGGAGGCAGAGGCAGGCGGATTTCTGATTCAAGGCCAGCCTGGTCTACAGAGTGAGTTCCAGGATAGCCAGGGCTTCTATATATAGCCCTGGTTATAAAAAAAACCAAAAAAAAAAAAAAAAAAAAAAAAAAAAGAAAGTTCCCTTCTTAGTCCTAAATTAGTTCTTAGTCTCTTAGTCCCTTATCATATATACATACCTTTTATCTAAAACATCCTTAGTGGCATTTTATAACTGTGATTAATAAAGAGATATTAGTTTTTTCTCCTACCCCCTGTGTGTGTATAGGTCAATGTCAGTTGTCTTCCTCTGTTACAGTCCGCCCCTGTGTGTGTGTGTGTGTGTGTGTGTATAGGTCAATATCAATGTCTTCCTCTGTTGCTCTCCATTTTGTCTTTTTTTTTTTTTTTGGTTTTTCGAGACAGGGTTTCTCTGTGTAGCCCTGGCTGTCCTGGAACTCACTCTGTAGACCAGGCTGGCCTCAAACTCAGAAATCCGCCTGCCTCTACCTCCCGAGTGCTGGAATTAAAGACATGTGCCACCACTGCCCGACCTCAGTTTGTCTTTTCAAACAAGGTAGCTCACTGAAGCTGGGACTTACTGATCGTCTAGATTGTCTAGATTGCTGGTCAGCAAACTCTTGCCTCCCTGTACCTGGGGTTTCTCCTGTATCAGCCTCCCTAGCATTGAGATCACAGGCCCATGCTGCCATGTCCAGCTTTTCAAGTGGATGCTAGGGGCCCAAACTCTTTTCTTCATACTTGTACAGTGAGCACTTTACTACTGAGTCATCTTCCTAGTCCCGTATTTTATTTATAAAAGCATCTTTGGTGCTAGGGAGATGGCTCAGCGGGCAAAGCATATGCCGTACAATAGGCTGTACAAGCTTGATAACCTCAGTCCAAACACCCAGAGCCCATGAGATTCCTGATGCAGCAGCGCAAGTGTGTGCTAGTACTTCTCGTGGGCAGAGACCACACACATGCACACATCTCTGTTAGATGGACTCTTGAGTGGCAGCAGTGATGCTGCCTTATTAATATTAACTAGCTCTCATGTTCTGCCTTGTTTACATCTTCTGCTTTTGCATAGTCTCTGCCAGCCCTGTGAGGTCAGATGTTGCCATCTCTCTTTGGCAGGGATAGCATTCAGGAACTAA
This sequence comes from Rhynchomys soricoides, assembly GCA_019843965.1. Lineage (NCBI taxonomy): Eukaryota > Metazoa > Chordata > Mammalia > Rodentia > Muridae > Rhynchomys > Rhynchomys soricoides. Next base: position 710,737 of record JADRCH010000114.1, read on the forward strand.
AGATGGGCTTGTGTCCCTTGTTTAGCTGCCTTCACAGTCACAGCTACTATAGAATCCTTGCTCTGGGCCGTGCCCGGTAACTAACGGTATGGTTAGTAATGGAAGCCCTGGCTTTGGACTCAGGCATGTTTTATTTTTATTAACTTAAAAAAATTGGTTTAATTCAGTGACATTCACATACCATAAAATTAGCTATTTAAAAGTGGACAGTTCAGTGGCATTTAATATATTCCTTGTGTTGTGAAATGTCACCTCTGTCTAGTTCTACATTTTTTAAAAAAATCCAAAAGAAACCCATGCCCATGAAGCAGACCCCCTGACCCCATCTCCTTGCCCCTGATGGTCACCATCGGGCTTTTTGTCTCCATAAAAAAACCCTCACTGATTATGCCATGTAAGTAGAACCACAAAATGTGCATGTTTTTGAGGCTCACTCACAATTCGGAATAGATTCATGTGTCTTTCCTTTGGAAAGTGAATTGTGCCCCACTGTATGTATGTAGCAGTTTATCAGAACATGTTAATGAACATTTGGGCAGTTCCCATCCTTGGCTGTCATGAAGTGAGCTGCAGTGCACACACATGTACGTGTGTTTGTGTTTTCAGTTCTTTCAGGCTTATATCTCGAGTTGGAGTTACTGGGTTGCATGATAATTCTGTTAAGCCTTTGAGGAGCTGCCAAACTGTTATCCGTTGCGGCTGGACCATTTTACATCCCCTTTGGTAATGGATGAGGGTTCCTGGATCTCTACACCCTTCTTCCCCTCCCATCTCCCCTTTGCAGCCATTTTATCACATTTAAAGTGATGTTCCGTTGTGGTTTTGCATTTTCCTAATGACTAATAATGTTGGGCATCTTTTAGCATCTTTGTGAGTCTTTTTGATGAACTGTCAATTCAGATCCTTGCCTGCCCCAACCCCCTCAGTCCTAAGGACTGTGCCTAAGGCCTTATGTGTGCTAGGCAAGCACTCTACCACTCAGGTACATTCCCAGGAAAACCTTTTTCACTTTTTTATTGTGAAACAGAGCCTCACAAAGCTGTGTAAGCTGGCCTTGAACTCACTCTGTAAGCCTACTTGAACTGCACCTGCTATCCAAGTAGTTGAGAATACAGAACTGTGCCTCAGGTCCAGCTTTGCGATTTATAAAAGTTGGATTCAATTTGGGCTTCTGATGGTTTTCTCTCTTTCTTTGCAGGGGAGGTTTGTTTGAAACCTCATGGATCTCAGTATGCAGCCCCAGACTTGCATCAGATTCCTGGTCTTTCTGCCCCAGCCTTCCAGGGGTTCAAGGCCCGCACCTAACACACCTGCTGCCACACACACCTGCCGCCACACACACCTGCCAACACAGACACCTACCCACATACACACCGGCTGCTACACACACCTACCACCACACACACCTACCATTACACACACCTGTCACCACACACACCTACTGCCATACTTTTGTTTTGTTTTTGGCAGAGTTTCACTCTGTTGCCCAGGCTGGCCTTGAACTCTGGAACTCAAGCGGTTCTTTTTGTCTCAGCCATGTGCAACAGCTCCCAGCTAAGCCATCTTTTCCCCTCTCCTCTGATGCAGAAGTGTTTTAATTGGGGATGAGTCCAGTTTATCTAATTTTTGATTCAGTTCTTATGTTTTTAGAGTCACATAAAAAAATGCACTGGTGATTCCAAAGTAAAGGCTTATCTCTGTTTATTTCTGTTTAGTGGTTTTCATTTAGGGTGCCGGTCCATCCTGAGTTACGGTTTGTAGATGGTTTGAGAAAGGGGTTCACTCTTCTGCATGTGGCTATCCTGTTAGCCTGTGAAGAGAGTGACTATGGCATACTTCCTGAAAATCAATCAGCCACAGAGTCAGATACTCTGAACTATGAAAACTTTGATAAATGTCTTAACCTTGAACTTATTTCCTTACCTATAACCTCTTATCTCAGAGGCCTTGTCAGGACTTCGTGAGATCAGGCATGGGGCAAACAGCAGAGGCAGGGTAAGCAGTGTAGTGTCCGTCATCTGGGAGCTCCTGGGCAAGGGGCTTTAGACATAGACCTTTTGTCCCATCCATTTTCTGAATGTAAGCTTGCACTCCTGGACAAAGCCAACGAGGGGGATAGGACAGCTCTTACAGGAAGGAGGAGCACTCACTAGAAATGCAGGCATGAGTGAAACAGTGATCTGTCCTTAATAATCCAGTTGCTCCATGCTGGCATTGTGGGTGAAATGCTTCTAGCCTGGGGATGGACAGGCTGCAGAGTACCTCAGCAGTTGCAGAGCTCACTCAGACTGGCAAACAAGACAAAGCGGCATGGGAAGTGCTGAGATTCAGGCAAAGGCCTTGAGTGTCTGCACGGAGAAGATAACCCTAGACAGGGGACTGGAGAAAGCCTTATAGAGGGTACAGTTGAAGTGGGCACTCAGTGACTTATGAGTAGAGATATGTAACATGGATCAGAGGGCAGGGTGTTAGCTTAGGACACACACACACACACACACACACACACACACACACACAGAGGCATGCACACACTAAATTGTTTTTAAGCCTTGATTTTGAGGTTGGAGAGATTGCTCAGTTGTTAGGAACACTGGCTGTTCTTGCAGAGGACCTGGGTTCAGTTCCCAGTACCGACATAATGGCTCACAACTCTTCTAACTATAATTCTAGGCGATCTGGAACCTTTTTCTGACTTCTGTGGGCACCAGGCACACATATGGTACACAGACATACATGCAGGCAAAACACTCATACACATACAATGGAAAAAAATCTTAACAAAACAACAACAACAATCTATTGATTTTATTTACATGGCCATTGGGAACCATTGGGGAGGCTTAAAGTGAGAAAGTACCAGGGCCAGATCTACATTTCAGACTCATGGGGAGACCACTGTCTTAATAAGATGGCTTATTAAGAGGGGGATGGAGGCACGGAGGGGAACAGGAAGCAGCAGAGTGAGGATGGGGAAGAGGGGAGCTGAGTGTTAGGGCATTGTGATCCCTTGAGGGGCCTGGGACAATGCTTGGGTTTCCTGTTTGGGTATTTGACAAGGGTCATTCACCTGGAGGGTGGCACAGTAGTAATGGACAAATGAGTAGGAAAATGGTGTTTGCTCTGGCAGATGGACCCTGATCCAGGAGGCAGATTGTGTTTAGGCCTGGCATATGAACTCGGCTAGTGTGAAAAGTGTATTTACCTGGGTTGTGTAAATTTTTCTCTAGTGAAATAGGGCCACATGTAGAAAGCTTTAAGAATCTCTGGTCTAGCTGCTGATGTGAGTTTTGATTTGCTCTTGTCTTGTACTTTCTGACTAAAACATTAATGAGTTTTAATGTCAAAACTATGAAGAAGAAATAACCCCAAAATCAGTTAACCCTTGTGGAAAGCTAAAGAGAACATATCTTGTATAGAAAATACTAACCTTGTTAGATTGTTAGAAAATCCTAATGTGTAGGAAAGTATCAAAATCAAAAGTGCAGGCTTCCTGTGTCTTCTTGCTCCTTAATCACTGATAACAGGCCTTTTTATTTCCTTCTAGAAAAACTGCACATCTTTGAAAGTCTTCTGCTGCACACGGTGTTTGAGAGGTCCATTGAACTGAGAGCTCAGGCAGCCCACCACTTTGCCTGGCCACCTGCTGTAGCAGATCTGTGAGCACGCACCAGGTCCCCAGTAGCTTCAAATACAAGGGCTGGTCAAAGGTAGCAACACAGTAGAGAATAAATGAGTTGTTGGTGGGAAATTGGAGAGCTTTTGTCTGCTTGTCCTGTTGTTTAAGTGACTCATTTGGCAGATGCTTTCAGTCTGAACTAAATGTGCAGTGCTGTGTGTGTGTGTGTGTGTGTGTGTGTGTGCGCGCGCGCGCGCACGCGCAGAGTGCTCAGCGTGTGGCCTCACAGACAGCAGAATAGGCAAAGCAGGACCTTTCAGCTTTCTTGCTTCTTGAGGCATAAACTAAGTAGGGCTATTTGTCTAAAGCCACATATCTGTTGGCCAGAGCCAGGACCTACACTTCAGAAATGGGGTGGAGTGGAACTGGGGAGGTTCAAATACTGGGTGGCCAGTTGGTTAGCGTCCTCCTATCTACTCATAGCCACCCTGCCCTAGAAGTGACAATCCTCAACGACAAGTCCCCAGAAAGAGGCAAGACCTCTAAGATACCTGTACATCCCTGGGCCTGTGAGTTACCTGCACAGGTCGGTTGACACCTGCCCCTGGTAATAATGGGAGGAAGGACATTGGCCTGGGAGTCGGAAGCCTGCTCTGCTACACCCTACCCTGTTGCTTCTGGTCATGAATATGGGGGTGGGGTTAAGTAGACCGTCAAGGTACTTCCAATTCCTTCTGCTATTTGTAAGTCTCCAAATAAAGTATAGGAAATTAAATCTTAACATTTTGTGACTGGAAAAATCTTTTTGTTTTGCCAAGATCCTGGGAAATTGCTTGGATTGTCTTCCTGTGTGGAAGAACCCCATTCTGTGAACCTGGCTGGTTGCAGAAACACATTTCCACAGTTTAAGACTAAGGCCCTCCATTCTCAAACACTTTGGGCAGGTTGTCACCAATGCATAGTGGGAGGTGTTGACAGCATGCAGAGACATTTTGGGGCTACCCTGGATCCTTTAGTAGATCCCAGAAAATCGGTCAGAGACCTGAACGAACGCCCCATTTTGCATGCCTCAGAGATGGGGGCTGACCCATTGCTTCTAGTCACTATGAAGCCTCATCAAGGGCTCTTCCTACAGTTGAGACCCTGCTGCCTGGAGCGCGGAGAGAGGACAAAGCAAGGAATGGGTACAGGAGAACGCTGAGATCCTCTCTCCCCTGGATGGACCCTTTTCTAGAAAACAACACGAAAGTAAGGTGAGAAAGTGGGCTGAGGCCTGGGTTCGGATCCCGGCTTTGCTAATACTTGCCGTGAAATCTGTGCGACTTCAAGTGAGCGGGATAGAGTCTGCAAAACCAAAACAACTTGTCCAGCACTTCTGTATTTGTTACCTCCGCTTAGCAGGTACCGCCATTCCTATTTACCTGGGAGAAAACGCGACCCGGGGAGGAGCAGGATGCCGCCTGAGAGCGGACGAAGCCGGATTGTGCAGGCTCTGCCTTCCGCTAGCCTCCTCCTCCCGCAGCCGTAGAGTCCGGCAGAGTCCCCGGCAGCCAGCGTGCAGGGCTCCGGCCGCTGTCAAAACCTCAGCCTCCGCGCGCGCCGCCCCGCCCAGGCCCCCAGGCGAGCGGCACGCCCTCGAGCCGCCATTGGCTTGGTCCGGCAGCCCCCAAGAGTCGCGGCCCGAGCGGCTGTGGGCAGCGGCGGGCCGCCCCGCCCCCGGGGTGTCGCCCCGTAGGACGCGGCGGCCGTGGCGGTGGCGGCGGCGGCTGCGGGGGCTGCGGCGCCAGAGGAGGCGCGCCGTGCTGTGCGCCCCGCGAGCGGCTGCGCCCGCGGCGAGGTGAGAAGGGGCGCGGCCGGCGCCGGGGACCTAGCGGCGTCCGAATCCGCGAGCTCTGGGGTGGCGCGGGGCTCGCCGAGGGGCGAGGCGAGTTTGGGGGCCCTGAGGCCTCGCTCTCGCGGGAGTGATGCTGGAAATGATGCCCAGGCTCCGGCGTGAGACATGCGGCTGCCGGCGCAGCAGAGTGTGAGCCGGTGAATGGGGTGTGTGGCATGGCTGGTCTCGGAGTGAGCATCGACTGGGCGCGAGTGTGCGTGGGAGCCGGCGTGCGTGGGCGACTCTGGCTGTGCAGGCTCCCGGGCGCCGGGTGTCCTGGATGTTCGTCTCTCGAGTGCGCTTTGTGGGCTCGCGCAGTGGCGATGCGCGCCCATCTTCAGCCGGGTGTCTGGCTAGTGGCGGGGCTCGCGGAAATTCTGCGTCTGCACCCCGCGGCGGTGCGTGTTCAGTGCCTGGGCTCTGCTCAGTCCGCCCCGGGGAACCTGGGGGCGCGCAGCTAGGGACCCATCTGAGTCTATCCTCGCTCTCCCGGGATCTTACTCTGGGAGTCAGGCTGCTGCCCTCTCCCTGTCCCTTTAGGGAATTCCGGACAGGAACTCCCATCCCATCCTAGTTTACTGCCCTCTCCCTGTCCCTTTAGGGAACTCCCATCCTATCCCTAGTCTTGGTTTTGCTATTCGTCTGAAGAGGGCTGACCCTGGGTGGAAGCGGATTAGGGTGGGAGGGCGCAGGGGCTTCTCCGGAACCTGCGGGGCTAGGGCGACAGAAGCGAGAGGGGGACGACCACGGTGCGCCGGGTCAGGTGGCTTAAGGATGGGGTCAGTGTGGTGACGCTAACTTCTTTTAGAGATCAGGACTAAATAGAACGAGACTGCCCAAACTGTGGTCCAGGGACGGAAGGCTCAGTTTCCCGCTTTCTAAAGCCCGGTGCTTTCTTCCCTCGGCAGGAGCCTGGCGCGACCCCCAGCCGTGCGCCCCGCCCCGGCGCCATGCATTGCGAGGTGGCCGAGGCACTTTCGGACAAGAGGCCAAAGGAGGCCCCTAGTGCTCCCGGCCCGGGCCGCGGGCCTGCCGGCCTGGGATCACACATGGCCTTCAGGATTGCTGCGAGTGGCGGCGGCTGCGGGGACGGGAACCCGCGAGACCTGCTGCCTCGGCTGCCGGTGCCACCACCACGCTCCCACGATCTCCTCCGTCCCCGGAGCCCTCGAGACTACGGCGTGCCCAAGGCCGGCAGCGGCAAGGGTGAGTCCGAGCGCACCCGTGTGCTGACCGCTGGCATGCCGAGGTCAGGGCTGCGGTGCCGGCGCCGCTGCCACTGGCTCTGTAGGGATTCTCGGGAGAACTTCATGGAACTTCCTTAAGAGTTCCTTAGTGTCTCAGTATCTCTGTAGTTGATTGGGACTCGCCTGTCAGTCTGAACTGATGCCTGGAAGCATCCAATTTAAACCAAATAGGCATGTTTGAGAGGAGATGTGTATGTAGAAAGCTTACATTACATAATTTTGCTTCTATGTTTCTGATGAAAGTCGTGTGAAACGTCAAGTTCTTATTGTAAGTATTTTAGTGTATCAACTTCTGTGCCTAGTAATTGTTTCTAAGCAGCTGAAGGCATATTTTGAATTATCCCAGTCTCTCTAAGAAAGAAAGAAAGAAAGAAAGAAAGAAAGAAAGAAAGAAAGAAAGAGGTGGAGGAAGGAAGGAAGGAAGGGAGAAAGAAAGAAGAAAGCAAAACAAAACGGAGGATTTTGGCAGGACCTCTCCCTTAAAAACCTCAGTTTCCCCATCGGTCAAGTTAGGAATTTATTATGCCAAATGATTTTTCTGACTCCTGACGTAAGTTCTTTTGAGTCTGTAATCCAGGCTGGGTCAAGTGTTGACTTAGAAATGGTTTTTCTGTGCCTGGTGAAGCCAAGGCAAGCCCAGAACCCGCTATGGGCAAATTCAGGGACAGATGCTGGTATTCTCCTGAAAATATTCACCCAATCATAGTTAATTATTACCGACATGTTATTTATAGGTTTCATGTTAACAGATAATTAACCAGACATTAGAGATTGTTAAGGGATGTGCCGATCTGCCCTTTCATTCCCCATTAGCCGAACCAGCAACTTTGGGGTTTGATCGCATCAGCCCCAGGACCTCTTTTAGAGTGAAAGCCAGTGTTTTGTAGTTGTAGACACCTCTTACCGCCAGCTCAGCACCTTAGTCCAGCTTGCTTCCAGTTTCCAGCCTGGTGGGAAGAAATAAATGTATAGAGGCTTCTCTTTGGCTTTGTAGGAGAGAGGCGCTTCTTTTCTTCTGACTCTTCTTCAAGGAGAGATAATTTTTTAAGGAGAGCATGAATATGGGAAAAATGATACTTGAGTATTTTTGCTGGGATGCAAAAATTTGAGGGATCTTACGAAAGAGAGAGAGAGGGAGAGAGAGATTGTTTTAGTTGTGTAGTAAGAGGTTAGTAATGATGGCTACAGAGAGCTCCTCGGCTTGCTGGGTTCCTTAAACAGTCAGCGCCATCGTCTGCGGATCAAGTCCTGCACAGTCCTAGCAATGGCTGTCCCTTGCACAGCATTCCCTCAGATACTTTGTATATTCCCGCCTCTGTGCTTCTCACCCTCAGTTATGCTTTGCCCGCCCGTTGACCCTATGTAAAAGGCCTTCACATCAGAGCTTCGTTTGGAGAGGACAGGAAGGGAAATGCGATGGAAGAGGGAGATCCTTTCTTTGTACCCGAAGCTGGTCTTTCTGGCTACAGCCTCCCAGTGGCTTCTAAATTGGTTTTCTTCACAGCTGTGAGGCTACTGGGGTGGAGTAGATGGTGCCCACTTGAAAGGTGAGAGGTAGCATCTGCGGCCTTGAGAGCTGGAGCTCTGGATAACACGGGTTAGAGAGGGAAATCTGTCTGCATGGTCGATCGTCAGTCAGACGAGGTCCTCTGTGGGAACAGCAGTTTTCTCCCAGTCTTCTCAGGCTGCCTTCTTAGAAACGTCACTGATGAAAGGACACCTTCTCCGAGGCCTCCTCCCACCAAGAGTCCCCGGCTTCGCAGTCCTTTGAATGTGTGCCGTCCAACCCACCCATTCAGGCTTATTGGAAACAGACCAGCAGAGATGCCGACTGAAGCATATTTATTGGTGGAGCTGGAAATGATAAGACATCTTGCTGCTCTGGGTGGGACAGTTATTTCTCCCCTCTGCGCCTCAGGTCTCCTCCTTCAGACTGACTTAGACAAGAGCAGTTTAGGATTGAGATAGTGATGGGTTTGATGATCTTAGCTCTGAATTTTCATTTGCATGGAGGTGATGGTGTCCATCACAGGGCCCATAAAACGGGGTGGTAAGGATGCAAAAATATATAAAATATATAAACTGAAAAGGTCACTTTTGTTAATACTTGCAGCGTACCGTGATAGGGACAGCAGATTGAAGCATGAGAAAGATTTAAAAATATTAAATGTGAGGGACTCTAATTCTGGTGCAGAGTTAGGAGAGGCCAAGAGGTACTGTGCCTTGGGTCTTTGGTGGCCTCTGTTAGCCAGTGAGTGGAGAGAAGACATCTGTGCATGGTGTAGAGTGAGGGTTTAAATAATACATGCCTTCTGCTGGATTAATGAATATTCCCAGGTCTGCACTGGGAGGGACTAGGCATGGGGTGACATCATGGACTAACGTCGTCATCAGTTCTGATAAGAATCACCATCTGTTGATGACCAAGTCCCATTTATCCAGATTCCAGACAGCTGATGAGGCCAAATTGCCAAATCCTGCATTTTTGAAATTATTATTAAACACCTGACAGTCTTTTGTAAGTCCTACAAGGAGAGAAGGAAAGCAGCTTGGCTTTCCCTGGCGAACAGCTCTGTGGCCGTGCTGACGATGCTTACTCTGCCCAGGCCTTCACAGTGTTCAGAATGTGTGCATGCACACTCCTTCATCTGTCTTTGCCTACCTCGTGGGCTCTTCCTGGGATGAGATGGAACGTGTGTATCGGGTGGGCAGACACTGGCTCTCAGGAAACTGACTCCTTTTTATAGATTAATGCATGGCGGTTCTAGGATTTGTTCAAAGCTATGGACAGTGAATGGCAGTTCCCAGGGCTTCTAGCTCCAGGTCGTTATGGTTCTGAAACTTGTACCATCTCCATGTGCTGCTTGAGTGTGAGAACTGGCATTCATAAGCAGGGCCTTCCCAACATCCCCAGAGAATTGAACTGCATTTGTTTTTGGTATGTCTCTTGTCTTAAATGTTTGGAAATTGGTAATCGTTTCTATGCCATGTCTAGAAGACTTTGTAGTTTACCAGATGATTCCATCTGTCCAAACCAGTTCATGATGTTACTGCTTAATTCACAGCAATTCAGTGTGCCTGGGCCCTTTTTACCATGTACTGTACACAACAAGTCAAAAGGAGAAATTGGCGATCGTCGCATTTGTGAACTCTGCCATTAGCAAAAAACAGTCCCCGTAACATGGTTGTAAATTTCCAAAAGTAGTCAGTCTTGTAGCTTAAAAAAAGAAAAGAAAAGGAAAAAGAGAAGCAATCAAGCAATTATAGACTGTGTGCCTGGGTGTCAGGCTGCTGGTGTGGAACAAGGTGTGATGTTTGCAGTGTGCTATCTGGGTGAGTTTTTTTTTTTTTTTTTTTTTTTTTTTCCATCAAAGCAGGAAGCTACTGCCATGTTCTGAGGAGGTCAGGAGAGGCCGGCACATCTGTAATAGAAAGGTATAAGTTATTTCTAAAGCATTTTCCCCTCTGGCTCTGGTGGGCAATTTGCTTGCATTTCATCCATTTTAAAGTGCTGGTCCTGGGATCCGGAAATAATCAGATCCAAATTTTTTCAGTGCTTGAGGTTTCAAATAAGGAGGAGAAAAACCTGCTGGCCAAATGTCAGGCTCACTGAGACAAAGAGAAACAAGTACCGTGGGGTATACAAACGAGATAGGAACATGTTGAGTCTGCAGTCACAAGAGTAACGGATCCAGCAAAGCTTCTGTAGCTGAGGAAGAGGTAGCAGAAATGTAATTCCCAAAGAGTCCCTTCGAATTTTGTGAAGCTAGAATTTCTCTCCCTTTTCTGCCTTCTAAATTCTCTAGAAGTTAACACTTTGTGGGCAGACTGGAAAGGGAGCCATCACTTAGGATTGTGCCTTAGTTGGGGCCTTGTCCAGGCCCCTCAGTTTACCTGCAGTAGGCTTAGCTGGCCCAAGGTCTCAGGAACCTCTTAGCTGTGTAATAGTGTGACAGGGTGTGTTGCTCTTGGCTGTGTAATAGTGTGACAGGGTGTGTTGCTCTCAGTTGCTCATCTCCCATGTTTCTCGTTTGCGTGAGAAGTGAAGTGAGCCCGCATGCTTATTTTTAAAGTGTGTTAAAATCCCATTACGGACATTAAGTGCATGAATCATTTAAAAGCTATATTCTTATGTTCTTTGCTCTGAAGGTTGCATAATTATCATTTTCTTCGGTTTTATTTCATGGAGTTTGGCTGGCATCCTAGAGGAGGAGAGAAACTCAAGTTTGGAATAGGGGTTCCAGTCCTTTTTTGGATCAGAGTAGAAGGAAAAAACAACAAACAAATAAACTTTATTTGGATCGTCAGTAAGAGAATTTTCTCAGAAAATTTGAAGCTGATACAGGAGTACCACACCACACCACACACACACACCCCAAATAAATGATTACCTGTGGTTTGCTAAGATTTTTTTTTCCCAGACTAGATCTTAGTTGCAATTAATATGGGCCTAAAGAGTCAGGCTGTGTCATTAGGTAGGGGCTAATTTATTTCTCTGTGTAAAAGCACAAACTGTCCAGTTTAAGAAGAAATCAAGCAAACTGCAGTGGGCTTTGAAAAGTTTGACTGAATAACACAAAAAGCACAAACTGTAATTCTAGGCCAAGAACAAACAACCCCCACCCCCGACTTGTGAGGTATCTGTACTGTCCCCCAGTGCTCATGATCCCAGCCGTTGGAAACGGAGTACTTGTTTATCAACAGCCGCTGCACAAATTAATAGTTTACAATGAAAAAAAAGTCTTCGTCTGGCGTTGGAAGCAAAGTCCGGGCATTGACAGCTGAGTTACAGAGTAAGGAGAGCAGAAGGGGAGGGGGCTGTCCTGTGGCTGCTTTGGTCTCCCAAAGCCTTATTTATAAGAAACCGAAAGAAAACAGAGGCTGCTGCTGTGCTGGGTGGGGGTGGAGAGAGTGCAGCCCTAACCCAGGGGTCTTACAGTTCCCAGCCACTGGATGCATCTGTTTTCTTCTTTCCTGTCTTCTCCCTTAAACTCAGAAAGCATTGTCCTTCGAAAGCTTCCGGCAGGGCTAGCGAGAGGATTGTGTTTGCATTAGGAGCTGTGCTTTAAGTCAGCGTTTTGAGTCAGATGGTAGAGAGGAGCCTTCAGCTTGTGAACTGAAGGACACATTTCCTGTAGGGCCTGAGTTTATTTGGCGATTATGATTGAACTGCCTGGAGCATACATGTGCACCATAGTACAGCTTTGATGCACAGGGGTTGGGCTTTTTGCCTTGAGCCTTGGTTTCCCCTCTGTAGAATGGGGAGCAGTTTGATTGGATGATCCATATCCCTTTTCTGCTCTGAGAGAGTTGGAAGGATCCCAAGCATTGAGAGAGTCTGTATTTATCTTTATGCCATGCTGGGCTTTGACTGTTCCTTCCAAGTCTTGACTGTTAGGGGTGAATATGGAAGGAAAAGAGAAAGGGAGGCCCACTAGCCTTTATTGAGCACCTGTTGTGTACCATTGTATAGCTGTGAGTATATTTAATCACACCTGGCATCCCTGTGTGGAAAGTGAAGAAGCAGTTTCTAAATTCTGCAGATGGCGGGATGAACTAGGAAATAGGAAAGTGCCTTGTCCAAGGTTGGGCAGGCAATAAGTAGTGAGCCTGGCATTTGAACCATATTGTCTGAAAGCAAGGCCAGTATTTACCCATAAAGTGGGACAACTTTATGACACTTGTGTCTGTGGTTGGCTGAGGACCCCGGTGTCCCCCTTACTGAGTCTCAGCTAGCAGGCCAAAGTGGGCTTTTAGGGGAGACCTCTTGGTTATGCATTACTCCCCATTCCCTGCCCCCCACTGCAACACAGGGAGGAGATGGGTTCCCTGGGTGGTTTGTATCCTCAGAAGCTGGGGTCTTGTGAGGGCTCTTGGGCTGGCCATGGAGGCCCCCTTCTCTGAAGCAGGAGCAGGACTCCACCCTCACACCCCACCCAGGGTTATTGCAGGTTATAGCCTTTGGCTGAGGCCATCTCCTGCTGTGGAAGAATCCCTCGAAGAGGCCAGTGGCTCAGGGATCTATAAAATAGTGATTTTGTTTTTAGCACCTGGTAAGATAAAGGTAGGCTTGTCACTGTGGGCACACCAGAGACCTAACTTACCTTGAGAATTTGTTTTAGAAATGGATCCTTTGTGTCAAGAGATGAACTGGTCATAAGCCCAGAGGTCTCCTTCCAGGCTGAGTTTGGCCTTATACCATGTGTCCAGGAGACTCCTGTACTTGTACACTCTGAAGGAGTCACACTTAATTCTTGGAACAGAACTGCAGGAGCCTTCCTGGTCCCTGTGTTGACACTGGTTTTGAAAGGGACTGTGTGAAGCAGCATCAGAGACGTGGCCTGGGTTCTTCCTATTTGTGCCTTTTTAGCCACCATGTTACGTTTTTAGACGTAGTTGCTTTTGTTTTCAAATAACAGGCTTGCTGGAAAATAAAGCTTTAGAAAGAAACCAAGGACCATGAGCCTGACTTGAAAAAGACAGATCCCATTTGCTGTTTTAAGCTCTCAGGAGGGCTGGGGATTGGGTTTACTTTGGAACGCTGCTGGACCATATGAATTACTTCTCTGAGCGCTGGGTATTTAATACCTAGTAGAAGTTTGTGTAAGAGCTGATGATGTATTTTGCCGACTTTCCAACCCTGTAAATAAATTACACGTGCCGGCAGAGGCTGCCAGGATCCACTGTGTCAATTGAAGTTTAATTTTTATCCCAAACCACTTAATACTTCTGTCCTAGGAGAGTAAGCTACAGCAGCAGCGGCAGCTCAGCTGGTCCCTAGATGAAGGAAGCAGCATGGGGCCGGGCCTCTGTGGGTTGGAGATTTTGCCATAGCTGTTGGTGACTAGGTGTTGTCCTCCCTGCTCTCAAGGCAGACAATGATAATATGATTTTAAATGTAGTATAAAACGAAACTGGGTGGCTTCCACTCCTGTAGCCTGGCTCACCTCCCTCTTCTAGAGGAAAGGGCTGAAATTGTGTCTTTATCTTAATCCTGCTGTGCGTTTTATCTCATTTGAGTGCAAAGACCAGGTAATATCGTTGGCATTTCCACTGCGAAACAAAATAGGGTTCTAATTTGGACACACTATTAAATATTTCATGCTTCAACCAAACTCAATTCTTTTTTCCTATAATAAGTTTAAATATTAATTCTCTGGAATGTCAGATGCCTAAAGCGAGGCATTTAGTTTCAAGTGTCTCGAGGAAGGGTTATGAAACAAGATATTTCACTGGGAGGGATGAGTGGTGTGTTTCAGAGATATCTAAGTTCAAGGCAGCGTCTTCTGATTTACTTTTTAAAGGGAAAAGGTCATAAAATCAGTTGCTTTATGTGCTGAAGGATTAAGTGGCTTAGGCTGAAATAACAGCAGGGACTTTACTGGTTTCCCCTGTTACATTTTAACAATGCTTTTTGGGGGAGGGGGCGGGTCATTTCCCCGCCTGCTTGTCTCCTCCTCTCCCGGCCCCCCCCTCAGCCAGATGGCTTTAATTCCAACCAAATCCCATGCTGAGGCCAAATGATTGATCAAACAGTCATTTGTACTTACGTAGCGCTTTGTGAGAATATGTCCGCGCTGCAGCTTCTCGTGGGCCAGGCTCTTCTTGGGGCCTTCAGAGGGGTGGGAGTCCAGGGATGGATGGAAAGCCGACATCCTGGACCATGAATCCTCGGAACCGCTTGTTTAAAACTTTTCTAATACTGCCAGGCCTAGGCAGTGAGGGGTATCCAAGTTTCCTAGGCACAAGACCATGCTCACAGTTAGACAGCTAGTACCTGTTGATGGAGGTGCTGCCCAGTGAGGTCTAGGTGTCTCCTAATCTTAAGCACTCTTTTTAGGTTGGTTGGTGTTTTCCAGGCAGACACAGATTGTCCTGCAGATTGTCCTTGTGTGCACTTTAGGGATCTTGACCCATCAGCCAGTGGGAGAACAGGACCCTTGCTGGCTCAGGCGCCGTCTAGAGCTAGTTTCTTGTCGGCACAGACTTCCGAGTGTGCTCCTAAGCAGAGTTTTCCTCTGACCCTTCTTTCCTTATAAACTATTAATTTCTTCTTCTTCTCCTTCTCCTTCTCCTTGTCCTCCTCCTCCTCCTCCTCTTCCTCCTCCTTCTCTTATTCTTGCTCCTCCTTCTCTTTCTTCTTTTTTCTTGTTTTTATTTATTTCATATGCATTGGTATTTTTGCCTACATGTATATCTGTATGAGGGTATTAGAACCTCTAGAACTGGCATTACAGACAGCTGTGATCTGCTATGTAGGTATTGGGTATTAAGCCCAGGTCCTCTGGAAAAGCAGTCAGTGTCCTTAACCACCGAGCCATCTCTCCAGCCCCCACAAACTTCTATCTATCATCGTATATCCTTAAATAATTTTGGGGGAACATGGGAGAAAACAGAGTATTAAGATGTGTCCAGCCCTAGGTCTGCCCTGCAGTGTTGTGAAGTGCGTGAGGTATTGGTTGAGGATGTGGGAATGGAACATGGTACAGAACAGGCTACCAGGTTCAGATTGTGGTTTGGTGGCCTCAACACTCTCATTCATAAACTGGGCATAATAATCATTAAAATTTCAGCAGGCTGTTATGAGGGTGAGGGTTAATACAGATATAAGTGCATCAAACCAGACTGGTCTCCAGTGAATGCTCATTACTAGCTATGGTTGTTGTCACTGTGGCTTCTGCTGTAAATGTCAGGGAACCTCTGGGAAGGGCTTTCTTTCCTTCCTGTCTACCATGTTGACCCTACTTAATCTTTCCAGCCAGCTTAAGAGCCACCTCATTCTAGAAGTCTCTTTTTCCCAGTCTACTTTCTGCCTCTGTGGCAGTTATTATTTAAGTAAATTTGAGGACCAGGATGGAGTGTCATTGTCTCTTTGTCCCAGATGCCTAAGCACAGACAAGATTCAGGATGAGTGACTACAAAATTGGGAAATGGTGACCCACTTGCTGCCCTTAAAGAGCCTTGGACTGTGAAGGAGAATGCTTGACAGTTCTGTTTTCTTTCTCCAAGGAAAGACTCTCTGTAAGAAAGATTTGTTTCATTACTGATTCATGAGTATGTGCATGTGAGTGTAGTACCTTAGGAGGCCAGAAGAGGGCACCAAATCCTTTGGAGCAGGAGTTAGAGGAGGCTGTGAGCTGCCATGTGGGTGCTGGGAAACTGAACTCTGGTCCTCTGGAAGAACAGCCAGGGATCTTAACTAACCACTGAACCATTTTCCCACCCCCCAGCAAATGTGCCCTGCATTGTGGTGCTTCGGTGAAGTGCTGAATGATCCCCTTATGTAAACAATCATGTTCCCTCTCCAGCACTATCTTAGGGGCTTGTCTTGGCCTGTTGGGTGACCTTGGCAAGTCTTCTCATTCTTCTGGGCTGCCCTTTCCCCTCCTTCTTGGGAAGAGCTGACTTCAGGGGTGGCAGACTTTTATGTTTAAGTTTCTGGAGCAGTCAAGCTACAGGCCAGGTAGAGGACTCCATTCTGCCAGGAACCTTTGGTCAGCTAGTCTTGCTGAATCAGTGAGAGATTCTGTCTCAAAAAATGAGGTGGAAGAAAGTTGAGGAAGACACCCAATCCGGATCTCTAGCCTCTACACACAAGCATATGCATACCCCCAAACATAAATGTGAATGTACACGTACACACACACACACACACACGTACGTACGTATGTACGTACGTACGTTGGTGGTTACTACACACGTGACCCTGATGTCACATGTGAGATAATTTCAGGTGTTGGAACTGAGACATGGCACTAGATGGTGGCGGCTGTCACACTGCCAGGGTGGATAAAGATTGATGTCCACACAGGAAGGTTAGGTCCAGTGCAGGCAAGGATTGGTAGAGCTCCTGGGATGATATTGGCTTCCTGGCCTCTCTCTGTGCACCACTGTGGACTTTATAGCCCCATAAGTTTGAGAGGGGTCATGTTACTTGGGCAAAGTTGTCCAAAGTTGTTGGGGCTTTCTGCTTAGAACTATACACTATGCAAAGTTTATTGTACTCTGGGCCTCAGTCTTTCTCTTCTGTTGAGTGGAGGCCATTTTTGTTTAGAGGGCAATAAATCTGTAGACCATGTGGAAGAGGGACTAGTTCTTGGCAGGTGCATCTGAAGCAGTGCAGTATGGTTTGGGTCCCTCTGAGGGGCAGATCTGGGTCTAGTCCTGGACTGGCCGATTGCTGCTTTCCCCGCCAGACTGCGGTGCTCCACACTGCGGTGCTTCACACTGTTGTGCTCAACCATTTACTCCACTCTCTGTCTTCATTGGCACAACTAAGAGTCTGACTGGGGTTTGGATTCCAGCTACGGAGGACACAGGTCTGATTGGCTGGTATCTTGATTTTACAGAGGGCTGGGGAACGGTCAGAAACAGCTGTCCTTTGTTGAGTTGGGTATGTGTGGCATCAACTCAGCTTGTCACAGGCCTTGGTTGTGAGTGGGTCCAGAGGTGCCAACACCCCCCTGGTTTAATGGGCTGGGGATTGCTGTCTGGCTCCAGCATCCTGCTGAACTTCCTTGATTCTTCCTTTCAAGTTTAAGGCTCTCATTGCTCGGCTTCTCACAGCCCCGTGCAGCCTGCCTCCGTGGTCCTGTTAGGCTGGCATTTGTTCATCCTGCTGGGAGCAAGTATCCCTGAAGCTATTCGGTTTTCTCCATTTGCTTCTCAAGAGATGGGTATCATCATCCTCACTCTACAGAAAGGAAAGCAGGCCTCGAGTGGCGAGGGACCCAAAGCAGTGGAGGGGCAGCTGTAGTCTGACCTGCCTTTCTCCTCTCTTTGCCACCTCACCTGGCTTTCAGCTACAACCTGATTCATTCTTCATCTTCGAGAAACTACTTCCTGTCAGCCGGGGTTAACCTTGACCTCCTTCGTGTCCTAATCAGTCTTTGGTACTTTCCTTCCAGGAAGAGGATGTCTTGTAGAGCTTCTGACTTTCTTTCCCAGGGTGCTCCTGACTCACTGGTGGAGTTGGTTCAGAGGATGGAGGGTGACCATTTCCTCTGCAGTGAAGGGATGTTTCCTGGAGGGTTCCTACAAGGGATTTCAGGGCCGCATCTAGAGTGGCTTTGAACTTCTAAGCTTTACTGAATACCCACTGTTTAGGTATCAGGTCTAGCCCTGGACACTATGGTGGACTAACAGAGTTCTTAGCCTGGCAGGCAGGTAGATGGTGGATGAGTATTTCAGGATCCTCCTCACACGAGATTCCAGGACTCCTGTGTGCACTCTCACCTAGGGCCTCTTTCTTAAGCAGACTCTCCAGTTCTCCAGCTGCTATCAGCTGATGACCTCAGCCTTGACTTATTCAGTATGGACATATTTGCTGGGTCCCCTAGGTGCAGTGGGGTCAGGGTTCAAGAGGTCAATGGGGGAGGGAAGCTTGACCTTAGAAGGAGCTCTCTGAAGACAAGTAGGAACTTGAATCTGCAGAATAGCTCTCTGCAGGATGCTGGAGGTGGAGCCCACCTTGGACAGTCTGCTCTGGGTAAGAACTGTCTTGCCTCCTCTAACTTCTTCCTAGTTCCTGCTGTGTGGGCTGCTTTCAGAGGCTCTTGCTGCTATGTACTGGGGATATAGAAGAACTGTTTGCCAGGGTGCTAGCCACTGTGTGATATTGGCTAAGCATGCTCTGTGACCTCTGGAGACCGTCCTCATCACACCCAGGGTCTTCAGCACTCCAGAGCCATCGTTACTGGCTAGGCATTGCCAGCCATTCTGTCGCTCCTTTAAAAAATGGATTCTCTAATAGAATGTCATGAGTATCCTGTGATAGTTATGGCCATTTGAATTCATTATGTAGAGTTAACAACTCAGTATTTGAATTGTTTTAACTACATTCCACATGCTCAGTAGGCCCTGGGTGAGTGGCCACAACCATGGAGAGCCGTGTGAGAAGGTTCTCATGTTTACCGACAGTTCTGCTGGGCAGCACTAGGGTTTCGTTCTTGAATTTTCTATCTCATCTACCTCCTGATGCCCTCTCATGCTTACGGTTTAGTTCCCTTGGCCTCTGCTTTGGGGAACAGTGGGCAGGGGGACATACCAGCCTTGAGCAGCATGTTTACTAGGCCAGGCTTCTGTTGGGGACACAGGCGTGAGTCCTAGGGTCTGCCTGCTCTGCTCTCAGAATCCATGGAACTGTAGTGAGGAGAGATCTGACCGGGCTTCCTGGAGAGGTGACTGAGTGGGCAGGTGGGTGGGAAGCAGCTCACAGGGTGTGCTGGTCACAAGCCTGTCCCCAAGCTGAGAACATGCACAGGGTGACCTGTGCAGCACCTAGCAGTGATGGGATCTGGTTTTATCCTTGTCGTGTCCTGACTACTAACAAATGATTTGGCCCTACTCCTAATCCTTATTTGGGAGGTGACTGGCCCTGTGAAGATAATTAATTCATTAATCCTTATTTTTCCGCTCATTTAAGTAATACAGTTTGGAAGCTGTAGAAAGATGTTAAATAATTCTTGGCTTATTATCACACTCCTTGCAATGCCTATTGCTTATGGTTTGGTATATTTCTTTTCAGTTTTGTTCATGTCTAATACGTATTAGTATGTCTTGATATTACTGAGGTATATATCCTGAATATAGCCGTAAGCACCTATTTGTACAGTTAACATTTTAACACAGTCATTTCCGTGTGTTTAAAATTCTTGATAACCATCCAAAAATGTATTGAATTTCATCAGCTAGATTATTTTGAATAAGTCACACATTAAATGGTTTCAAATTCAGAAGATCTAAAAGGAGTCCTTAGGGAGTCCCTATCTCTTTTCTTCTTCACCTGTGTCTGACACCCCATCCTCAAGCTAGTGATGTCCAAGTTTGCCTAGCCTCTCAGAGATACTTTCTCTGTGTGAAAACAAACATACTTATGTGAATTGCATATGCACAGCTGTTAACATCGAATGCTAGTACAGAGACACAAAGCTGGAGTGTATGTCTTCCTGCAGCAGTCTTCGCCCGAGTCTCTGGTATCTTCTCTGGGTGGGATCTGCAGGGAGGCTGCTAGGCAACTGGGGAGTAATACCGAGTAGATGGGACCCTTTAAAGTTGAATCAGTTTTCACAGCCAGGCAACGCCTTCTCAGAGAACACATTGCCTGCATACCTGGGCATCCCAAACCCTTTCCTGATTTGAAGGTGAACCCGACAGCAGGTTATCTCTCTCATTTTGAGTGTGGTGGAACCTGCACTGAGCGTTGGTTCATAGTTCTCGTCTCTCTTGCCAAATATTTTGCTCTCTAATAGCGCCTGCCTACTACACCTGGGGCTCTGGGTTCGAGCCCCAGTACCACCAAAATAAATAAAAAACTAAGCCTTTTGACATTAAGAGTGAGCCTGTTCTTTAGTTGCTCACTTCTTTGTGAGCCTGCTGTGTAAACGAGTTCTCTGTGATGCTTTGAAATGCATAAAAATCCCTTTTATAGTCGGATTGCCCGGATTTTCCATTTTCTTTGTGGGTTTGTTCTTTGCCACTCACCAGGTCCCTTTGTTTGTTGTTATTGCTATTTGCAGTAACTTGTTTTATTAATGTTTTAAAATAAAGATTTTATTTTTAGAAAAGGCATGCTAAAACTTAGCTTTTAAAATAAGCCAATGTGATAAAGAGAAGCTAGGTCTGCACAGCCACCACCGAGAGGCAGCCTCCAGCCAGGGTGACGGTGCGGTCGGCCTCCAGGGGGCACCGGTTCTGGGAGCTTGTATGACACAGTGGATCCTGCTTTGGATCCACTTAGTTATTTTCTAACCTTTTCTTCAGCTATAATAGTAGAACTATTAACAGGGACCCTCCCGTAGTGCTTCAGCGGATCCCACATACCATTCCTTTAATCCGGCTAGCAATCCTGTGGAGGTGCACTTCATTATTCTATGTATTTCAGTAATCTGCAGGTGAAGAAGCAGACCAGAGAGGGAACGGCAGCTTGTCCAGGGTTACAAGGCTGGCAAGGGGTGAGGACATGGTCTCTTTAAAACAGAGTTGCCTGTGGTATTGTCCTCACTGCCCAAGTCCTGCCACAGCAGATGAAGATTTAATTCTCTTAAACCCAGCCACCCGTCTGCACGCACAGTCTTTACCTCCTCCCCCGTCTTGAGGCCCTGTGGTTGAACCAGTGTACAGTTGGGGCTGTGCGGGATGAGAGGTTGTCTCTTTGGCTCTGGTAGGACCCTGAGACAGCAGGCATGATGGTGGTGCTGGCTGCTATGTTCTGAAGCTAGACTCTGCTCTGGTTTTTAGAGTATTGCTCAGCTTGCACCCAGAGGGGAGGAAGAGAGAGATGGAAGAGCCCAAGGAGAGGGTTTTCTCTGAAGAGCTGTGAGAGGCCGGGGAGTGTCTTTCTACTCATGCCAAGTGGCAGAGGGGATTACCTCTTCACGAAGCTTAAGAGACTAGCTTAACATGGCACGGCCAGGATGCCAGAGGAACAGAGCGACAGGTGGTGGATTCATGAGTGACAGCAATGAGGAGGAAAGGCTCTGGTGGGGGCCACTGCCTGCGCCTGGAGTGAGGAGATGACCTCTAGAAGTCGTTGTCAAGCCCACCGCACCCCAGTGCTTCTCAGAAGTAAGAGGCTGAAGTGTTAGTGGGACACCGAAGGGTTGTAGCTGCCTGCTGACCCCGGAACCCACAGAAGTGCCCTAGCAGCACAGAGGATTCCCTGCCTCCTGTCTCGAAGACAACTGCTTGCTGCCCAGCGGACAGTCAGGGACCTAGAACAGCCCGTTCCCTGCCTGGCTTCATGGGAGGAGGATAGCTGTAAGTGGCATTTGGAGTTGAGATTATTAATCTGGATGGGACATCTTAATTACTAAACCGGAGGCCGTTCTTAGGACTGAAAGTCCTTGGGACTGAATGATGTTCTGAGATCTGAGAGTGACCTGGAGTGTCCAGGGAACTCCCAAACTCTTGTAGCTACAGGGTAGGGAACAGGGTGAGTCTGCAGATGGAATGTAGAGAAGGAGCAGTGGGGAGGGGTGGGGAGGGGTGGGCAGGACGGTGACAGCACCTCTTGAGCCTGCGTTTTCATTGGGACATGGCAACCAAGCAGTCAAGTCATGCACCTTGGGAACCTTTCCTTTCTGACATGACCTGTCATTCTCCTCCCCACCCCCTTTTTTGTTTCTTCATTTTAATTTCCTCGATTTTCTCTCTTCCCCTAATTACTTCATCAGCCTGTCAGATCCCCCCCCCCCCATCCCAGTCTGGTTTGGAGGACTTCTCTGAGTTTTTTCCCAGTCTTCCCTAAGCAGGATCTTTATATGTTGGCTCCTCATCTGTCACGTACCCTGGGAGATGAAGAGGAGGAAAAGAGACTTTAGTGTAAGGATTCCGCCGAGTGGGTCTCAGAACTTCCTTGGAAGAGGGAGGCTTGGTACCACAAGCCCACTTCAGGCTGGGGTCTAAGTGTGGTTTGGCGCTCTCCTCCTACAGCCATATTCTAATCAAAGTGTGTGTGTGTGCGCGTGCGCATGAGAGAGAGAGAGAAGGGGGGGCGGGGGGAGGATCAGAGACCAACCTCCAGGGAGCCAGTTCTCTTCTTCCACCATGTGGGTCTCTAACTTCAGATTCTCAGGCTTGGTGGGAAGCACCCACTGAACCATATTACCTCTCCTAACCAGCGTGCTCTGATCAGCATGAAGTCTGTGCGGTGGGAGGTGGGAAAGCAAGAGTTGTTTGTCATTTGCGTTTTGTAGTTTTAGACAAGGTTTCACTGTGTAGGTCGGGCCAGCTTTGAGCTTGCAATTCTGCCTCTGAGTGCTGCAATTACAGGCGTGTGTTATTGTGTCAGGCATAGTATTTAAAATTTTTTTTTTTTACCTTAACAAATTTTCGTTGAGCACCTGCTGTGAGGTACATACGCCTCTAGTTGCCAAGATACCAAAGAACATGCTATGGCCCTGTGCATGGTTACAGAGCTTACATTCTGCAGGGGAACGTGCACTCCTCAACTAAAAAAGTTAAATAGGAAGTTTCCCAAATGGTCTGTAGTACAGAGAAAGCAAGGGAGAGGCTTGGGAGCCTGTTGTTCTCTAGTGCGGTCAGGATAGGGAAGCTGACACTGTTAGATTCTCTGGGTTTTCAGCTTGCAGAAGTGTGCGTGTGTATGCATGCACGTGCTCCTTGGTGTGGATTGAGGATTTCACCATATATAGTAAGTGAAGGAAGGTCTTCAGATACTGGACAGACAGACAGACAGATAGACACACACACACACACAAAAACACGGGCCATTTTCATTGTGTTTTTCCTTTTTTCTTGGTATAACTCCACAGTTTGTTAGGCCATAGTCTCCCGATATGTCTCTTAAAAGGCCTCACTTTTGATAGTGTTAATGAGAGCTAACATTGCCAGCACTGTGTCTATGGATTTACCTGAATTAATTCATCCTCACAAAACCCAGAGGGAGGCGGGTCCAGCCGTTACGTTGTCCATTTGACAGAAGAGGAAACTGAGACCTAGTGATGTTAAGTGGCCATGAAACCCCGGGTTGTTCGGCTGCAGGGCTGGTCCTGTGAATTTCAAAGATGGTCTCCTGGATCTTCAGTGCCCCATGCTGCTGTGACAGCCGGCTCTGATCTAATTCCTGACTGCATAGATTCTGTACGCCCCTCCTCTAGCCCTTCGGCCCACCCAGTCTGGTTTTTAGGTTTCTAAGTACTCCCTGTATCTTTGGTTTGGGATTTCCCGATGATGTGCTTTGGTTGGGCTTTTGTTTAGCTGGGCTGGGTGCTTAGTGGGCCCTTTATTTCTGGATTGTCATGTCTTTCAGTTTTAGGTTTCTGTCTTTAACCCCCTGTACTTTAACTCTGCTGTCACTGCCTGGAACTCTAACAAATTCTATGTTTTGCTTTTGCATTACTTTTAAAATTCTCTTCTCTTCCCCAGCACCTACCTTTTTGTCTTTTAAGTCTGTTTTCTGAGAATTTCCTGGATCTTGTCTCCAATTTAAAGTTTTCACTTATTTCAATTTGCAAACTCACTCGGTTGGTCTCATGTGGTTTCCATTTTCTGTATTTCATCTGTTGATATATACAATATTTAGGGGTTTTATTAAACTACCTTTTACTCTATTCTCTGCCTTCCTGTTTCCATTTGTATAGTTTAGGTTCACTGATCATTACCTGGTCTCCATCCAGGCTGAGGGCTTTCTTCATCTGCTCAGTGATGATGAGGGCTATCCTGACCTGTCACTTTGTAGCAATCATGGCTCCCTTGAGTCTTTGCTTCCTCCTTTCTCAGTACCCATCTTTGTAATCCTGTTTCCTAGATACCTTCAGCCTCAGCACCCTGTCACATTCACTGTCAGGCCCCTGCCCTAGTTAGAACCGACTGAGTGTGTCACACAGTGCCAAGAAAGTGACCTCAAATGACCCAGTCTCAGTGAGTGAGCTCAGGGCTGCAGGCATCATCAAGGCCTGGCTTTTCTGCCTTTGTACCGTCACTCCTTTATCCACAGTGTCAGCATCCTGTCCTCACAGACACCTCTCTTCTCTCATAGGCTTTATGCCCTTCCCTGAATGTCCCCCTCAGCACGCAGACATGTTAGAAACCGGCTGCTCCTTGTTGCATTCTACTTGCTCCCCCCCCCCCCCCCATCCCCGGCCTGTCCATGCGGCGGAACCTAGCTGCATTAATCTCACTTGACCTAATGTCATTGCTGGGAAAGGCCCTTCAGGGTCACGGGCTGCTTCTTAGCCCATTCTCGCTCAGTACCAGCAGCTCTTACTTCTGAGTTCAGTTCTGATCCTAGGCACAGCTCTGTGTCTCTACCACCACCTTCTGGCTTGTGCAGCCCCAACACCTCTGTCCTGGTCCTTACAGGGTCTCCCTGCTATTGCTGCTTGGGCTTCTCTGACTCCATTCTGTTTCTAGCTTCAGGGATAAGTTGCTCTTACATTGTGATAGCACAACATCTGTCTGTCTAGATTCCCTTGGCTGTTTCCTCTTCTGCTCTGGCCTGCAAGGCAGACCTGAAGTCCATGTCTGTCTTACTCTTCCTCTCTCACTGCCCCTGTGCTGAGATGGCCCTGCAGTTCCATGAGTCAGCAGAGAGTCTGGCCTCTTGGCAGGACCTTTACGCAGCCTCCTCCTCTGCTGAGTGGGCCTTCAGTTCCCCTTCCCATGGCTGACTCAGGCTTATGTGTCACTTACTGGTGAGCCCTCCTCCTTCCCCCTGCCACACGGTCCTTTTCTATTTGCTACATTGGATTTCCACCACAGCCCTTGTTGTGACTCAGTAGTTTGGTAGCTTGGTCATCCTTTACTCTCAGCGATGAGAACTCCACAAGCAGTTAGCAGGGCCCAGGGCAGTGTCTGCAGCAGTTGGCTTTGGTCACCAGGTGGGTGGAGCCCAATGACAGCCCTCTGTTCGTCTTGGCTGTGGTGGTGCTCTATGTCCACCTCTATTTCCATCTCTACTGTCTTGGGCCAAGGACCTAGCATAGCATGAGAGGCTTGGCCACTGTCGCTAGGAATAGATGCATTTCTGATTAATCTTGTGTGCCTTAGTTAGCATGGTGTAGGAGAAGGCTCTGGGGATGGCAGAGAGGGCAGAGCCAGGCCTTCGTGGCCCTGAATTTTCACTCTTTTGAGAACTGGGGTGCTATGTAAGAACTCTTGTGCTAATCTGTGTCTGGACTCCTGTGAGGTCTGGGCTACATACTCGATAAGGAAGAACTTTTAGAAACACAGCTGTCCTGGAGTATTAGCATAACCTGTGGTGCTCTTTGTGTACAGCGCCCCTGGTGGAGATCATAGGTGCTGCACCCAACTGTGCTCTTCTGTTCATAGATCTCACTGAACCTGCCTCCTGTCTTGCTGCTGAAGAAGCCAGCTTCCTGAAGATGACTGCCTTGCTGGTAGTGTTTGGCTGTTTTCTTAGGCACAGCTCAATCTCCTGCCAGCTTCAGACCTTGTTTATATTCACGGTGACAACAATAAAAAAAATCCAAATTGCTGTTTCCAGTTTATGTTTTCTTACTTAGTAATTTCTTTTTGCATCTCTGAGAATTTTATGCAGTACACTGTATCTATACTCACCTCTTCCCAATCCCTACACACCCAGCTTTGTGTCATAAAACAAAACAGAGCACCTATCCAGTCCAATATACTCTTGGATGTCTGATCTTCCACTGGAGGGAGGTTGACCTACGAGGGGATACACTATTAAAGAAGACTCACTCCCCCCTACCCCTTAGCATCTATCACTTGCCAGTAGCTAGGCATCCTTGGCTAGGGATGGGGCTTCATGCCCACCTCCCTTCTTCAGGCTGGCTTTCTGTGTGGCGTGAGATTGTACAGGTCTTGTGCACACAGCTGCTGTGAATTCACACGTGTGGCTGTCCAGCTGTGCCTGGAAAACACTGCAGCTGTCCACCTCCTGTCCCACGATGACCCCTGAGCCTTTGGAGGAGGGATGTGGTGTGGCGGTCCTGACTAAGGGTGGACATTCCGTAGTCTCTGCATCTTATTAGTTCTGAGTCTCTGTGTTAACCACCATCTACAGAAGAGGAGGACTGAAGGATGCACTAATCCAGGGGCATAAGGATGAGTCACTGGGAGGCACTTTGACACTCTGGCCATTTAGTAGAGTAATAGTAGTAGGTTCTGCTGTGGGACTTAGGACCATCCAGAATGTGGTTAGTTACTCCACTATTTGCCACTGTTTGCCACTATTGTTCCAGTGGGCGTGTTTTGCTAGGCTGGCTGTCATTGTAGCTTTCAGGTTTCACAGCTGGGTAAGATTGATGGTGACTTTTCTCCTCTGGTGGCATACACAGCACCTTCCTGCACTATGAACGCTAGCTAATAGGGATGAAATTTCTAGGTGAGTACCAACTTGATTTCTCCATGTTTCATGACTCAAGTGTGTAGTATCTTCAGCAATAAGGTTTTACCTCTCTGTAATTTTTACCTTGACTAGATCTTAAACTGTGGGCTCACATAACTAAATGGGGGGGTTACAAAAGATAATAATAAGAGTTTCCTGAACATACAAATGACCAAAAATTAGTTCAGAATCCAACATGTAACGAGTCTGAGGTGTTTGGGCAGCACACACCTGTACTGCTGCCTTGGATCTAAGCACACAGCACATGCATCGGCGCCGCTGTGTCATCACACCATGCGACACCAGCGAATGCTGCCGGAGACACCTCAGCTCAGATCCAAGACAGTTGTATGTTATAAAAGGCAGAGTCCTACTGTGCATATAGTTTGATTTTTGTTTTTTGCTCTTAGAGTGCTTATAGAGGCAGAGTAGTTTAATTAAAGAAGACAAAGACTTTAATACTTTCTTATTGGTATTCATCAGCATGTACCAAATTATATATCTTTGGAGTATACTGTGTTAGAGTGATTTTCAAAATTGCTGTATAAATTACTGACATGAGTTTTGATGTAAAAAAAAAAAATCAATAGATGAATCTTCACTTAGGAATAGGACAGAATTTCCAACCATTTCTGAAATGACCCTAAAAATACTTCTGCCAGTTTGAGCTATATATTTGTGCAAAGTGGCATTTTCAGCATGGCCTATTATAAAATCAAAGTATAAATCAATTCTGGAACTTGTTGAAGATGTTTATGTAAAAACTCCTTATATAAAGGCAAGCATATGCATCTCACTAGTACACAGACATACTTTCATCCTTGATAAATGGTTAGCTTATATGTAAACCAAAGAATTGTTTTAAAATGAATTTCTTTATGATTTATTAACATTCTGTTTTTGGTTTATTTTTTAATTTATTTTTTCCTTTATTTTCATTTTATGTGCCTGCATGTATGTCTGTGCACCACATGTGTGTAATACCCATGGAAGCATAAGATCCCCTAGGGCTAGAGTTATCGATGACTATGAGCCATCATGTGGGAGCCGGGAATTGAACCTGGGTCCTCTGCAAAAGCAGCAAGTGCTCTTAACAACTGAGCCATCTCTCCAGCCCATTTATCAGTAAATGTCTGATTTGTGTCACTATTTTAAATCTTTTTGTGTCTGGGATTGTGTAAAAATTTTGGAAGCAAAACCAAGTGGCAGATAGATGAAGTGTGAGAATTCCTGCCATAGGCAGTGAGTGGGGGAGGAGGGAGTTCCTCCTGGTCGTGTTCTCTGTGGCTCAGGTGGCAGGCGTGTCATGCAGAGGCTGCAGGGCTTCCAGACAAGGTATCCTTTTGTGGGAAAATCTTTCTCCTGTTCACTGACTAGTCAAGGGCTTCCTAACCCTTCAGAGTCTGGCTCAGGCTAGCCCTACTGCTGAGACCCCTGCTTTGTGGCAGGACTCATAAAGACCCTGCATCTCCAGCCTTCATAACTGGCAATCACCTGTCACAGTATTGATGACAGTGAGCAGTCTCTAAGTGCATGTTCTAACCAAGACCTTCCAGAGAGCAGGGCCCAGCCCAGGGCCCAGCACACAGGGCACAGGGTCAGGGTCGGTGAACATCCCCTAAACCAGTGGTTCTCAACCTTTCTAATGCTGTGGTCTTTTAATACGGTTTCTCATGTTGTAATGACCCCCAACCATAAAATTATTTCTATTCCTACTTCATAACTTTAATTTTGTTATTGTTATGGATAGTAATGTAAATATCTGATATTCAGGATATCTGATATGGAACTTCTGTGGGGGTTGCAACCAGCAGGTTGGGAGTCATTACCCCAAGTGACTTAATCACTGGGATATATCTCAGACCTGGCCACAGGACCAGGCAGTCAGATACAGGCCCGCCTCCTCCCCTGCCCAGGGTTTGGAACCTGCTGCTTTGGGAGTGGCTTCATAAATTGTGTGTGTGTGTGGGGTAAGGTGGAGAGATCCACCATTACAGCAGAGCTTCTAGACACAGCACTGGAGGGAAGGGCAGATTCATGACCTGGGAGTATGGGCTGCTGTGCTGGACACTGGAAAAAATTAGGTGTTGCCAGCAGAGGTATGGCTGACCGTGACTGGGACAGGCTGGAGGGAAGATTATACTTAACTTGGCCTTGGCCTTGAATGACCCACTAAGGATGAGGAATGGAGTTGGACCAGCCACTCAGGCTGTGTGAGTGAAGGTAGGCCACACATTTTCATTCAGTGAGGGGTACACTGAAACACAGGGACCCCAAGAAACTAGCTTAAGGCCACACAGCAAATCAGAGGGGAGCCTGGACTGAGAAACCATTTTAAATGTCAGGTCTGGAACCAAGTGATTCCCTTAGACCAGTGAAGCTATTCATTTCCCGATGGGATCTCCATTAACTAGGAAACAAAGGCTCCAAGAGGTAAAAACACACTAGAGAGAGCCAAGCTGGGTGGACCCTGTCCTTCTGCATGCTTGACCACAAGTCCAGAACTCTAGCTGTGCTCCACACCTGGAGGGTAGGCAGGGCCTAGTGAGCCTCTGCCTGAAACTGGAGGGATGCTCCCAGAGGAGAGTAAGCTACAGAATGGTGTGGTTAGACTGGCTTTAGGGAGATTCCATTGGTGTTCACTAAGCCCTTTCCTGGACCTGGATGGGAGGTCCTTCATTCCTTCCCTGTGGGGTTTACATGAAGTTCTAGTAGATAGCCTGGAAGATCCGTGCAGAGTCTGAGTTTGTGTGTGTCATGCTGGATTGCAGAGGTGCTGGTGGGTGGCTCAGCCCTGAAACCACAAGTGTTTTCCTTTTGGCCTGTCTGTAATCGGGTGTGGGTAGTTTCCATGCTGGGTTGGGTGCAGCCCGAGAAACTTAGTATAAGGAAGCGGAGGGTGGCTGTTGTGTTGGGGCGGAGACTGACTGGCCTCTCCAGCTTGGCCACCACGGTTGGCTCCGCCCCACATGTGATTCTGATTAGGGGCCTGTGTAAAAGTTACCTAAACGCCACTCTAATTACTCTGTTTAGGAACATTCACATGTGTAGGAGGGTGCCTGGCACTGGCTTCCCACATGTGCCGGGGGTCTGTAGGAGGCACTGTGTTTGCACGAGCGTGACAGGCACCGGCCATGGGGAGCCTGTGGGACAAGTCAGGGAGTCCTTCCCTGGGTTCTAGAGTTCTGGCAAGCCCTGAGGAGGACTGGCTGCTCTGTACTTCTTACTAGCAGGGGAGTGCATCAGTGTTTGTTGCCTTGTGCAGAAGCAAAAGTCTCTGATCCTCTGGGCTTAGAGACTTCCCTCACCTTTCAAATGAGTTCATTTGTGTCAGCCTGTCTTGCAGGCTCGCTATGAAGGCGAGTAAGCTGGAGCTCTCTAGAGTCCGTGAGTGTGCTGTGAGGACCAGGGCATCCTACAGCTACCAATGCTACACACTCAGCACACACTGAATGCAGAATAAGGGCGGTGGGCTCCTTCAGTTATACTGCAGGGGATGGATATACCTGCCTGCCACCCTAGGAAGAGAGCTGGTGTCTGGGAAGGGGGCAGCAGAGTGACCCCTGCCAGCTGAACTGCAGCTCTAGGGAGATGAACCATCATGCCTGGTCTATAATCATGGGAGAGCACCTTCCGCTTTTCTTTTGTCCCAGGACTCAAGTTTTTTCCCATCCTGTACACCTGTGGGTCCTATGTTTCTTTATGTCTGCCGCCAGCCCCGCACCAGAGAGACTGCCGTCTGTCCAGCCACCTCCTCTTTTAACCTTCCAGCCCACACATGTGTTCATACATGCTTGACACCCACTGTCTTTACCCATCTACCCAGACATTCTTCCACAGACTTTTTAAGGTTAAGATTTATATATTTTATTTCATGTATAAGATTATTTGCCTGAATCTCTGTGCACCTTGGGCATGCCCGTCTTGTGCTCTGGACGGCTGTGAGCCTATGGGTGCCAGAGATCAAACCTGAGTCCTCTGCAAGAACAAGTGCTCTCAGCCACTGAACCATCTCTCTAGCTCCTGATCCACAGACTCGTGTCAGCATGTTACAGACGCAGCTCCGGTTCCACCTCAGAGCACACAGTAGTGGGCAGGAGCTGCCCTGTGCAGAGGTTCAAAGGTGAAGCTTTGTCTTTGATGTGAAGGAGGGCTTGGCAGCACCTAGGCCTTCCTTTAGTGATGACTCATGCCTCTGTACGCTTGGTTATCATTCATTCACTCCATTATCCGTGCTCCAGCTGCCTGGCCTGCCTGCTCCTGTGTTAAGTACCGACCGATCTTGCCACCTGACTGCTACTGCTACAGCCCCCAGCTCCCCACCAGCTCGGTCACCCTCACATCATCAGCATGGTGTTCAGGTGCGGGAACCCGCGTTGGTTCTTGAACTTGATCTCCGAGACTCTTACCTTCCATTCTCTAATATGCAGAAGCATAAGGTGGAGCCCCAGTTCTCACTCATTCCACTGTGATCCACTCAGATCCACTGTGTTCCATGGTCACTGAGTGGCACTGTGTGTTTGATGACCCTTTTTTTGGCAAGGGGGTGCCACTATTAGACGGTTTTCAACATGGACTTTTTGTTCTGCTAGAGACAGAATAAACAAGTGAATAAATGACCATGAATGTAGTAAAGGCCTCTGTGTGCTGGGCATGGGCCAGGCTGCCTCAGGGGAGATCCAGACTAGACATGGGCAGAGGCAGGGTGCCTAGACTCTGAGCTGGGTTCTAGGCTGGAATACACCTCAGTGGCAAGTAGTATAGGTGGCCAGAGGGACAGCTGAGGAAACCTTCCTGGGGAAGGAAGCCAGCACTTGCCTCAGAGAATGGGCCAGGAAGAAAGTCGGGTCATAGTATGGGGTTCTTGCTAAAATATACATCTTGCCTCTTGTCCCTTGCTTTTGTCTGAAGGCTGGGCACTGAGTGACGGCTCTGCTTCCAACCTGCTTGACAATGCCTGTGCTGAACACAGCCCCACATCAGAAACAGTTGTGTTACACAAGATATGAAGTTTCTTGGACCATGACTCTGACGTCTGTGAGTTTAATTAAAACAGGAAACATACCTATAGGCTGTGTTCGATAGCATTCTAGAATATACCACATGAGAAATGATCCCTGTAACAGTTCTGTATCTATCTGCAGACCACCTCCCTACTGTACCACACTGCCTCCAGCCTTTGCTTTACCTCAAGGTTCAGGAAGAACCACCACGGGGGTGGGTGGAATCAAGCGTTGAAAAGCACCAACCCAGTGCATGAACCCTGCCTTTGTCAGCCCACGGTCCTGAGTAGCAGAGCTGGGACTTGACTCTTAGACTCCCTAAGTCTCCAGACTTCTCCCCTTTCCCCTGTCTGCACTTCAGGACTCTTGGGGAGCTACTGAGGAAGGGGCTTTGGAAAGAAAGCCCAAGGCCTTTATCATGCCATCTTCCCCTCTACCCTGTATGAGGAAGCAGGTAACAACCCTCCTTCTTAAGAGAGATGCTCCCAGAGCACTCCCGGCCTTCTGCAGTGGGGGCTGGGTACTGGCGAGGTAGGTGTGCTGGGGTTTGAGGTTACCGCCAGGTAGGTAGTCTTTTGTTGAAGGGCTCCTTGCCGGCACTGTGCAAACAGACCGGCCCCACCTCCTGTTAATTATGAAGTCTTAGAATGTTCCCAACTATCCCGTGGATTCCTGCTCATGAAACTGCGCAGGTCAGAGGCCACACATGTTTTGCTTTTCTTATTTGAGGTATTATGTGTTCAAGGTAGATTTATGCTACAACCTTTGTTTATTGACTTGTACTTTCCCCTGTGAACCTGATGGGACATGACAGACGATATTTACAAGGCACGTGTTTCCGATTAAATCATGTGAGACATTAAAGCCCGATAAATGAAAGCCCCTTTGAAAGGCCAAGTTCAGAGAAGGAGGCAATCCCTGGCGGGGCCTTGAAGGTGGAATCGTCCCTTCAGCTGGCTGCAGAAAGTGCTGTCGATGGCTGGCAGGCCCTTTGCCTGGATGGGGCCATTTGTCACTTTTTCCAAGCCAGTGACTAAGGCTGCTTAAAACCTTGAAGAGCCCTGCTCCCTCTCACCTACTTACAATGGCAGGAGGGACAAGATGGTCCGGGAGTACCTACTATGTGCTGGGCTCTGTTGCTCGATTGAGGACTTTCTGCAGTCTAGCAGGACAGCCCAGAAACTCTGAGGCCGTTGTCGTCTAGGAGATGGGATAAGAGAAGAACGAGCCAAATGTGACCACAGTCCACAGGATACTCTGCTTTCACTATCTGTGACCCTGGGCAAGTTTCTTAACTTCGTTTCTTAATCTTGGTTCCTGTGAAATGGGGACAGTAATATTGTCTCTTTAGGTATGCTCCATGGTACCCAGGCCCATGTAGTGTTCATTATTAAGAATACGCTTGCTTTCTGCAGACACTAAAGGCAGGTAGTTGTAGCTGCAATCCAGGCCTTTTGACCACAGAGCTTTTCTCAGGGTTACCTAGGCGGTTCTGCTGGGTGATACATGGTAGTCAGTGGCTACCAAGTGCAGCTTGGCCACCTGCTGCACCAGGCTGTGGGGCTTACCTAGGCCTTGTCAGACTTCCCTGGAGTGGTGATGGGACATCTTGGTAGGCAGGGTTGCCTACTGGAGTCTATCCATGGAGGTCAATTAAAGAATTTGAACAAATCTGCGAAGTGGAAACGGCTTCGGGTTGAAGCCACACTCCTTTCTTCCCTTGCTCCCCTCTGCCGGTCTCCCTGTCTGTCACTGTGCCCTCAGGAGAAGTCTGCCCTCAGGAGGGCACTGACTACATGGCTGCTATGGGCCTCATTGGCCATTGGCTTCTCCTGGACAGCTGGTTGTAGGGGCCTACGAGCTACTGGAGTGGTTTCATACTTAAAGTTCCCATTTAGGATTTTGGAAGCTTGGGGATTGCTCTGTGGGAGCAGAGAGTGATGGAGAAGGGCAGGAGTCCTCTTGCCTCAGCCTCCCAGAGGAAGACCTTGCTTTGGAAACTGTCTGTGGAAGGGCCTTCATCTTCTCTCACATGTCATTTTCCTGGAACTTGGGCATTCAGTTTCCAAAGAAACCGACATAGATTGAGTGAGGTGTCTGTGAGGTGGTAGGCAGTGGCTGTGGAGTCAGCCTGTATGGGTTCCCTTATACAGGCTTCTCCACTTGTTACTGGGTTCCTTAGGCAAGTGGCATCTCTCCCCCTGGGTTTTGTGTCCTGTTGTGATAGACAGCTGCTATGGCAGTAAGATGCAGTTAAATTGAAGGTTCTGGATTGACACCCATACCACATTAGGATCTGCTCATTTGCCCAGGGATGAGCAAGGCCTGGGAACAGGCCTTGTAGCATGGTACCTCCTTCCTGTCCCATGCACCCAGTGCCCCTTTAGGCAAATTCTGGGGGCTGCGTGAGTTTGAATTCCAGGTGGTCACCTCCCTTCTGCAGCCTCCCTTACTTTATCTGCAACATTGGGAAAGAAGCCCTCTCTGCTTGCCATGAGTTGTCATGAAAGAAGCCCCGGGAAACTGCAGGTGTCAGGGTGCCATTAATGGGCATGCTTGCCGTGGGTGGTCACAGCATGCACTTGACCCCTTCACCCTCATTACAACACTCCTGGGGTGCCATGGGTCTGCTCCTGCACTACTTACAGGGGAGAGACTTGGCTCTCTTAGGGGTTCAGTTCCTCTGGGTTCCACAGAGCTTGGGCCTCACCCTATCCTGCTGCCCATCCTTGGAGAGACCTTGTCTCCTGGACATGGAATGATCTGTGAAGGCCCCTAAAGTCAGTTCTCCTCCTCCTCCAACACCACCTGTTGTGATCTAAATATAGTGGGGTATAGCTATGTGGAAGGAGAATGGGGAGTCCCCTGAGCAAAGGCAAGAGACTGGCTTGGCTTTCAGTGACCAAGTAAACAAGCCTTGATGCTACACTGAAGTGGAAACTTAAGGGTTCTTTGAAGAACCTTGTTGTGTTGTGTTGGAAGGTGTTTTGCTGGGGCAAACACGTGAAGGAGTGTTTTCCTGAAGTGGACACAGGTGAAAGGCTAAGGCAGACTCATGAAGGAACGTTTTGCTGAAGCAGACATTGGAGAGAGGACGTTCTGCTAAAGCAAGCAGTGAAAGGACATGGATGAAGGAGTCTTTGCTAACAACACGCATGTATTGGTCTGCCTTATATCTTGTAGTTGAGTTCCGTTACTGGAGCAAGACCTGTGCTGAGGTAAGAGACGTGGAGGACACGTGATGTTTGGAGGGTATAAACAGGACTCGACAGAGTGACAAGAGACAGAGCTTGGCTTGTTGGTACAGCTAGCTGTGCAGTGCTTGTTGGTCTCACTTCTTCGCTGATCTTCACTTCCCTGAGAGAGGCATAGCAGAGAACTTCTGGTGTCCCTCTGGGTCCCTCCTGCTGATTTGAGCTGAGGCTGAAGCCTAGCTATTTCTGCTAGGTCCTGTTACTGCTATGGTTAATTTAATATTTAATTTAATAACCATCGTTAAAAATAAAGTTTGAAAAGTTTGAAAGTTGGTCAAACCACTCTTATTCTCTGTGTGTTGGTATCTGCAGCCATAAATTGAGATTGATAACACCTGCCCTGCTCCTACTACAGAGTTGCTGTAGGGGCTAAAAGCAGTGTTGGCTGAGAGAAGGCAAGAACTAGTTATAAGTGCTATTTATTGGACAAGGTTCTGTGGTGAGCATGGTGGGCCTGGGGGATTGCAGTGCCCTGCAGGGAGTGGACAGTTCCCCCAGGTGAGGAGAGGGTTTGAGAAAGCCGTGTGCTGTCCTCAGTGCATAGCATACCAAGGACCAAGAGGGGAAGAACTTATTTCTGTAGAAGGTAATGCTGATGCTCGGGACAAGCTAAACAAATCCCCCTTATTGAAGAATGTTGCTTGGGGCTGGGCCTGATTAAAATTGGAAAATCTAAGCGGCTTAACTGTGCGGTTTCAGTCATGGATGGATCAGGAGCTTTGCCTTGCTCTGTAGCTCCCTGGCTCTGGTCATAGAGACTGAGGCCACAGAGGGTCTGAGACAGTAATAGGCCCATTCAGCACCCTGTTTAGTTGGGAGGGGGCAGGGCTGGAAGGCCCCTCTCTCCAAGTAAAATTCAGAGCTCCTTGCTCAGAGCTCTGGTGGCTTTGAGGTGGGAAGTAGTGTTGGGGGTTATATAAGAATGTGTTGTGTGGACCCTCTTTTTCTCAGGGTCTCCAGGGTCTGCCCCAGTTTGCTCAGAGAAAAGGCTTTTGGGCATTTCTGGTGTCTGGTACTCTGGGAGGTGTTTCCTGTCTACTCAGTGCTATCTCTTTCCCTGTCAAATGGGGTGTCAAATCCTGTGCCTGGACTATTACAGAGTGTGCACAGGACAGAGCTGAGTACAGGCAGTTGTTGGGCAGGCACATTGTCTCCTTTAGGCTCTACAGGACAGGATGGACACTGCTGTTTATATCCAACTGGCAGGGTTGCAGAGGGGCAGTGTCTATGGGAGCAGGCAGGTCACATATCCACGGTCCA
Source organism: Rhynchomys soricoides (assembly GCA_019843965.1). Classification (NCBI taxonomy): domain Eukaryota; kingdom Metazoa; phylum Chordata; class Mammalia; order Rodentia; family Muridae; genus Rhynchomys; species Rhynchomys soricoides. Next base: position 746,821 of record JADRCH010000114.1, read on the forward strand.
GCTGACCTTGATGCCCAGAATGTCTGCTCTGCAGCAGGAGCTCCCATTCCACCTAGGTGACAAGCTGTGGTGGCTTCTAGAGCCTTCATTCCCTCGTGGCATCAGATGGACGGTAACACCACACTGGCCAAGTCTCATTTGGGCATTTATGCCATTCAGAATACTTGTAGATACCCAGGCTCTGTGACTCAGGACAGTGGAAGGAGATACATGGCCCTTGACTAGGAGAGTCAGGTCAGCCATGGCACTCCCCTGGTCCTACCCATCAGTGAAGACTCTTGCTAAAACCCAGATATGTTCCTGACCTTGGCCCAGGGGTAGATTTATCCCCATTTTCCAGATAAGGACAGAGCCTCGGTGTCCCCTGGCAAGGAGGTCAGTGAGAGACAAGTGCTTCTTAGAGTACGTGCCACAAGTCCCGTCTCAGGTCAGCCCTTGTCTGGATGGGGAGGGAGGCTTGTGAGGCAACCACTCATAGGCAGATACAGGGAGGCTGGGCGCTCCTAGGCTTCCTGACTGCTTTCCATAAACAGTAAATGTTGACTGTGTGGCTGGCATAGATTGTGGGAAGGGCAAACTTCGGAGGATGCTGGGCTCTCTGATGGCAGTGACAGCACACGGGGACACCAATTTAAAGTCAGCTATGTTTGCTGCAGTGTCTTTCCTGTCTGATGGTTCCTGGCCAGGGATCTGGAACTTGGGCTCTCTTTCCACCTCTGCTGTCCTGGCCACGTGGATCTGTTTCAATCCATGCATCCTTACAGTGGGCAGTTATACAGCTTAGAAAGGACTTACTCCAACAACAGCTGTCAGGGGGGATGATAAGAAGGGAGTGAGGGGAGCAGAGACTCTGGCCCCAGGGTTCTCTGGGAGGGAGAGAAGACAGTCTCAGATAGGAATTTTGATCTCTCCCAAGTGAGCTACCACTTCATACCACCCACATGGCTCTAGGTGCATCCATGGAAGGTGAGGAGTGCTGATGGGGGTGTGGAGAACCTGGACCGTGCTGCCCTCAGACTGTCGGATGTAAAATGTGCCATTCCTCAAAAGGACAAACACAGTTACCTTTGGAGCCAGCAAGCTACAGCCCTAGGTCCATAGGAGGATGGAAGGCGTGCATCTACACAAACCTGCTCACAAGTACTAATAGTTGTATTGCCCACCATAGCCACTTCATGGAGACAGCCAAAATGTCCCTTGGATGACCCACATATAAACAGAAGCGACCTGTGGAATGTCAACTCAGCCATAAAGGTCATGCTGTGCTGGTACCTGTGACAGTGTGGATGTATGAACGTACTTTGGAAATCTCCCACGGTGTGAGAGATGCCAGACAAATATGGTTGTATAGCATCTACACGGAATGGTCTGAATGGACGTGCATACAGGGACTGGGAAGAGGGCAGGTGGGGTGACTGCCACTGGGTGCTGGGGCAAATGGTGGCGATGGGTGTCACCCTGACTTTAGGGAAACCGCTAGAGTGCACTTCAAGGAGAGTCTTGAGATGTGCATTACAGTTCAATTGAAAACAAGGATGCTGGGTATGTAGCACAGGCCTGAAATCCTAGTACACAGGCTGAAGCAAAATGACTGTTAGTTCTAGGATAGCCTGGGCTACATAATGAGACCTATCACAAATACCCGAAAAACAAAGTCCTCTGCTGAAGCTGTCCCCTGCCCCTCCCTTCACCCCAGGACCTCTGTCTCCTGTCTCCAGGTCTGCCCCACAGTGGGACTGGACTTATGATCTTGCCTGCTTCTCTTTTCTTTCTTTTTAGATGGGGTTTTGCTCTATAGCCCAGGCTGGCCTATAGGAACTTGTGATCCTCCTGCCTCAGCCTCTGTAGTGCTTGTTATAACCCTACTCACCAGCTGGCTTCCTTCTTGACACGCTGTAGGCTAAAGAGCACCAGGCAGAGGGTCTGATGGGAAGAAATGGAGCTTAAAAGCAGGTGCAAGTGAGAAACCAGGGCCTGTGGCTAACAATGGTGAGGGGAGAAGATGCAGGGGGGACATGGGGAGGGAGGAAGAGAGGAGTGCATGGAGGGGGCAGGATGGAGAAAGTGGGGTAGGAGGAAATGAGGGCAGGAAGAAGGGGAGGGGGTGAAGGCAGCAAGGGAATAGGAGGTGAGGGATGTTGGGAAGTAGGGGTGTAGGGTTGAGACCCCGACTCCTCAGGCTGAGAGCCTTGTGTCCTAATAGTGATCCAGATGGTCAGAGTATTGCCAGACCATGGCCCCGCAGCCCTGGCTGAGCATGTCACTGGGTGTCTTACGGTTTTACTGCTGTGAAGAGACCGCATAGCCAAGGCAGCTCTTACAAAGGAAAACATTTAATTGGGGCTGGCTTACAGATTCAGAAATTCAGTCCATTTTCATCATGGCAGGAAACATGATGGCACACAGGCAGACATGGTGCTGGAGGGGTAGCTGAGAGTTCTACATCTGGATCAGCAGATAGCAGGAAGAGAGAGAGAGTGAGCCACTCAGCTTGGTGTGAGCCCACTGAGCCCCTCCCCAGTGATGCACTTCCTCCAACAAGGGCACACTCTCAATAATGCTATTCCCTGTAAGTCTGTGGGGGCCATTTTCATTCAGACCACCACACTGGGCTTTGTCCTTCCCATTGCAGCAGCCTAGCTCAGAGTCCTAGCTCTCAATCTAGAAGGCTTGGATTTGAACCCCGACTCTTCTGGCTAGTGACTTGTGCTCACTGATCAGCCTCTTCATGTTAGTTCTCTTTCCGTGTGGGTTGTAGCAGGCATTGTCTGGGATGACTTGCTTCCTTCGCCTAACCCCCCAATGAGATGGTTTCGAAGATGGAACCTGAGGAGGTGTCTGGGTTTGATGAGGTCACAAAGGTCAAAAGGACAGATTACAGGGATTAGTGTCTCTAGGAGAGACACTAGACAGCCCACTTGCTGTGTCCCTGTTTCACAAACTCGATCAAGAAGGCAGTAACTACAATCTAGGAAAGGCCTTTAGCAGAAACCTACCATGCTGCACTTTGATCGTAACTTCTCAGCAATCAGATCCAGCTAAGCCTGTATCTGTGGTGTTTTCTGACTCTGTCTGCACTGGGCAAGCTAGGTGCTCACTACAGCAGTGGAGGCAGCTAGGCCAGCATAGCACAGCATAAAGCTGGCAAGCCTGCTATAGTACATGTGTGTGTTTGTGTGTGTGTGTGTCTGTCTGTCTCCCTGTGTCTCCATGTCTGTGATGGTCACTGTTGGCAGCAGGATCAGGGGCCAGTCACTTCTTTCTCTAAATTCATGTCCTCTGAAACTAGGGCTACAGTGCTGTCCACAAATGCTGTGGCCAGTCTCAGATGGGAGGATCCAGGCTGAGGGGATTTTAACCCCTAAGTTGGCATGTCTATGAACCTTGAGATTTCTATGGTGTTGACAGAGAGCAGCATGTGGTACAGAGTATGGGAAGCTTGCTGAGGATGCTAGCAAGCAGAAGGGACTGGGATGCCCTGATTGGGATGCTCTCCGTGTGGCCTTCTAAGAAGGAACAGTTTGGGCTGCAGGCCCCTGGTACCTCCATCTGGGTGGCAGCTGCTGAACAACACTTCCAGGCTTGGTCCCGAGTTCAGATGTGGGCATTGGGCTGGCCCAGTAGTGCTTGGAGGACAGGACTGACACCTGTGACTGTAGTGGTGGCTAGCTTTGCCCCTGAAAACCTTGGGCTACAGAGAAGGGCTCATTAGCTCCTGCCCAGGCAGCACCCAGGATTTTCCAGACGGGAAAATCCCAGTCTGGAACACTTGATTCATCTTCTGGACAGAAGGATGCTGCTGTGGTGTTGTCCACAGCTGAGGTCGTGGGCCCCTCAGACAGCTCACCAGCACCAGTGCGTGGGAGAGCATGTTTGGGAGAGTGCATGGGGTTTGCCGTGTGTCCTGTTTGTTTGCTGTCTGGTTTGGCCGGTATGTGGGCAGGGCAGCAAGTCCTTGGAATGCTGGCCTGGGCAGCACAGTGGCTTCGCTGGGGCGGAGAAGGGAAGACGTCAGAAATGTCTATAAAGCCTAGAGCCAGGAGGCTTCCAGACGTCAGAGGTTTGGTCACTAGAATAACTCAGTCCTGGCCCCTCCCTAGGTCTGTACTTAACAGAGGGTATGGGCCACAGTGATTAGAGCTACAGCTGAGCCCAGTTCATCGATGTAGACCAGTCCTTAACCTCTTTGTTCCTCTGGTCTCTTCTCTGTGAACTGTAACAGCAGTTGGAGGTGTCTGAGGGCATTGCTGGGATGAACTAAGATGGGATGTGCCCCTGTATTTGCCTCAGTGCCCAGTAGACTCAGTCGGTGCTGGACAGGTGTGTGGTGTGGAAGACAGCCAGGCCTGCCAGAAAGCTGCTGCTGCATCCCCGACTTGATGCTGTCCAGGGCAGTTCTCCTGGCATGTCCTCAGCTGAGGGTAGAGTAGATTGTGAGCCTGCCCCAGGAATATTCACAGACTTGGCTTAGGATTCAGGAACAGATGGTAGCTCCCTAGAGGAAGGCCTGCTAGGCTCACATGGTAACACTGGACTTCTGTGAAGTGTGAATGGGAGTCCTGTGAGAGTTAGGAATTCTACGCTGACTTAGGCCCTTGAATGCTGCAGAGGTACACCCAGAGGATCCTGGGTGGGATGACATGCCCACACTGGCATTACTGGTTCCCCTGAACCTCACTTGGGTATTCCCTAATCATCCTCAGGGTTCTGCTATGACTCCTTCCTGCTGCTTGGGTAACGTGCAGGGGTCCATGTCCTGCCTCCTCTCGCTCCCTTCTTTGTCTGGAGAGAAGGTGACCTCTAGGTCACAGATTCACCTATAAACTCAGCCTTCAAGTGGAGACATATCTCCTGAGAATGCTGAGCATTGTGAGGTTAAGTAGAAGGGTATCAACAGCAGAGCCGTGGATGGGACCAGGGTGCTCTGGTTCTGGCATTGTGGCTTTTTCCAGAGGCTGGCTCCAAAGGTGAAGAGAGGGAACCTGAATGTAGCGTATTGAAGGGAGTAGGGCCTTGGACCATAGGTGGGATGGGAATTCCAGGGGTGGAGCCAGCATGAGCATAGGCACTGAGATGGGAAACAGGCAGCTACTGTGAGGAGCAGAGCTCTGTCTGGCAGCACCTAAGGGTGCCAGGGAGAGAGAATGAGGTGGGAGCCCTTCAGTACCCAGGTCGTGGTGCAACAAGGAAGTTTGGGGACACACTTTGTAAGATTGGTGTTCACACTCCAGTGCCTCTGAGGAGCCAGAAGGACATTTGTCAGCATCCAGGAGGGGGCCAGCAGTAGGTTCTGTGCTTGCAGAAGGGTAACCTGCTGCGTGAAACCATTGTAGAAATCCTCAAGGGATTCCTGCCGTTATGCAGGAGGCAGGAGTTCTCCCATGGATGCATTAAAACTTGGGTTTCAAGTGGAGAACAGCGGTGTGTAATTCATTTCTCCTGGTGCTTGATCTGAGCTCCCAAGGGAGAGAACAGGAAGGAATTAGTGAGCTCCATATTACAACTTAATTGCTTGAAGGAAAAATATTATTCTTTATTGTTAACCATTAGCTGCTTCCAGTTTTATTAAGCTCCAGGCTGCATGGAGCTCAGCATTAGCCTCTTGGAGCTGGCAGACTCCTGAGGGCCAGGAAGCCCTCAGAACTGTCCCACCTCATAAACAGGCCTTGAGAATTCTTATATCTCAGGCATCTGTACTTAGGTGCAGCGTCCCTGCCGTCGATTCTGCCCCAGTGGTCCCAGGAAAGGCCTCTGCCCTGGGGCTAGGCAGCCAGATCCTCTCTCGAGGTGGAAGATGCTGGTTCATGTTTTATCATGTGTGGGGTTGTGTGGGGGAGGGCAGTTTTCCTTCTAGGGTACTTGCTAGTACTAGCTGAATACCCTGGTAGTTATCCACACATTTCTCTAGGCCACAGATTCTCCTTGTTTCCACTCTAGACTTGCTCTTGTGTTCCAGAGTGCTGTTTGGAGGGCTAGCCCTGCCCTGCCATGCCCTGCCCTGCCACTTTCCTTGGATAAGCAGGCCCTGGGCTTCCTAGGGTTCAGGGTGTAGGGTAGAAAAATGCTAGCAAGTCCTTTCCTCTGTTGATCGTCCTTCACTGCCAGGTCCACACCCTGGTCCCTGTCTTAGGGAAGGCTCAGCTGGACTTATGAAGAAGAAATGACAACAAACACAGTGCAGTGGCTGGTGTGTGCATCTTAGTCTGCCTGGAATGCTGGGGCAGTAACTCTGAGTAACCTGTGTGTGGTAACTCCTGTCAACCTAATTCCAGGGTCTGAGTCCACGGCGATACAGCCAGATGCAGAGCTGGCCTGTCTGAATCCTCTGACTGCCTGGGCTTTGTTCAAGGGGGTTCCTGCCTCTCTTGTGTGCCCTTAATAGAGCACAGTTAGGGGCTAGTCCCACTTGAGCCCCTGTGGCTGGGCCATTAGGGCTCTACTGAGCTGGGGACCAGGTGGGACCAGTGGCTTACAGAACAGCTGAGTGGTGCTCTGAGCCTGGATGGACCCTGCTCTGGTCACTGACTATTCTTTGTCGCCATTATTGTTACTCTCTTTGCCTCATCTTGGCAATACTTACCGTGGGAGCATCAAATGTACATGTCTCCCTCACATGCCCATGCCATTCCCTGCATAGAGTGCCCACTCTGCTTCACTGGATAACTCCTGAGACCCATTTCATGGCCACCAAAATGCCCTGGCCCTCAGGCTAGGCCAGAGCCCCCTTTCAGTGTCTCAGGCTCTGAAGTGTCTGTCTACACATGTTAGCCACCTGTGTGATCAGTTCCTATGTTCTGTCTCACTCATAGGGCAATGGCCTGTGATACTCCTTCCTGCATGAGACCTCAAGACTCAGGCTTGGGCCTGCCTGGGGCAGGCTCTCAAGGAAGGCTGGCTAAGGGGAGCATAGCTGATTGTGCTTCCTCGTGTTTTAACCCCACCATGCTTCTCAAGTTGCTTCATGCCCATGTTGCTGAGCAACCTAGCCATCTGCAGGCTAGGAACCAGACAATAGGTATGTTTTTCAGAAGAGGAAACTGAAGCTCAAGGAGATGCCCACTCTGATGAGACCATGTCCCCAGCTTAGAGCTAACCTGCAGCCAGCAGCCTTCCTCCTGTGGAGCTCATCTACTGAAGGAATGGAAAGTTGTGTCTGAGGTGGGGGTGAGAGGCTACCATTGTTCTGACTGGAACATGGGTCCAGGAAGGGGTCGGGAGGCTGGAGGACCATGCTACACCTGGTTTAGCTAGCTATTCTGGCCTCAGACATCTGGGAACCATCCCAGTGGCTGACCAGAGTTGGCCACACAAATCTATGAGTCTTAGAGGTTGGGGGGTAGTGTGGGGTGGGGACTGTGGGTCCGAGAAGTTTGGGATACTTTTTGGTACAATGAGGTACCATTGGACCAGTCTGGCAATTTGAGTCTAGATTGGCCATAGTGGTGGCTTCCAAGACTGAATGTCTTTGAAAGATGACACTAGTCTGCCTGGTGAGACCTGGGGCTGTGATAAACCATTACTCTTCTTTGCTTCCGTTTTCATACCTGCTTCAATGGAGGTCCAGGTCTGGAAGGCCTTAGCATGCTTTCCAAATGGTGGCAGCACACTGGGCAGCTCCAGAGCCTGGAAATGCCTACCTGAAAAGCTCAAGCTGGATGATTCTTGACATCCAACTTGTCCTCTCAGAATGACCTTGATCAAGGACAGTGATGTCAGGCAGGCTGTTAGAGTGTTAGTGTGTTTACATCACAAAGATGATTGTCATTGTGAAATTTTTTAAAAAATTCCTGTTGATACAGTCTCCATAATGCTGAATGGTCCAAACAAATCCTATGGACATTGACTCCCACTTGCTGGGCGGAGTACTGTATTCTCCAGGCGGTGGGAAGCCAAGGATCCGGGTTGATGGATCTGGCCACACGTTCGAGCCTTGTTCTCTGATTCGGTCAAAGTTTGCCTCACGCCACTTCAGATAGGGCTCTTTCAGATCCCTTTCTCTTTAGCTGGTGGGAAAGAGAGATTAGATAAGGAAAGCCAAGTTTATGTTTATGTTTATGTTATGAAAAAGTTGGGCAGTTGAGGGTGTCAGGCATTTAATGGGAAGAAGGGAGAGTGGGGTGCACACAGGCCAGGGCTTGCTGCCACTGCCACCAGCTCAGGGGAGGGTAGCACCCCTCCCCCCAGCTCCATGACTTTTCTTGCAGATTCTATTTCTGCTCACCCTAGATAGGGAAGGCAGAAGATGAAGGCCCACCCAAGCCTAGTGTGGTGAGCCCATGAGTTCACTGGGTCCTCACAGGAGTGTGAATGGCTCAGAGCGGCCTCATCATTGAGAAGTCCATCCCAGTGTGTGTGATGAGAGCTGCATCCTGGGATCTCCCTGCTCTACTTGCAGGCAGCTCTACTGAAGAGTCTGCCTTCCCACCACAGTTTCCACTTACATAACCTGGTGGAGGGACTTAGAATCTGAGGAGTTTCTTACTAATGGGCCTCCCTGCCTCCAGGGGACATTTCAGCCTATCTGTAACAGCTGTACCACATCACCACACACTACCGCATATGGTAAGCCTTGGGGGTGCTACTGGGGTGCCCCAGAGTAACCCAATATAGGTGATTTGAGAACAGGATCTTGGGATGAGGTGGCAACAGCAGAGGGTTGGAACTGACCAAGAAAGGACTGTTTAGAGAACTCAAACATTCAGTAATGGGCGGGGGGCTATGCAGAAATCAAGAGCCTTTTTTTTAGCAAATCTGATGCTCAACGAGTATTTGATTTGGTGCTAGCCAAGAAGCCAGTGGACATGCTGGAAACTGGAAGGGATAGGAAGCAGAAAGCCAAAGGAAGGGAGTAGGTTGGGATGGAAGGGAGCTGGGTGTGTGTGCAGAACCAAAGTCTGTAGGTGGTACACGGTGAGAGGTAGTGGACCTGAGCAACAGACAGTACAGTACCTTACAGGTGCAGCTGGTGTTGAGATGAGAGGTAGGCTCTAGCCTGTGAGGCGGTACAGGGCATGAATGGGAATGCGCATTTGGGGCAGTTTGTGAGTGACAAGAAATGAGGGCATGCCGGGATTGTCTCATTAGAGCCATCTGGGGTGTGAGACAGCCACAGCAGAGAGAAGACAAAGCCTTAGCAGAACATTCATGAGACTAGTGTAGGTGGTGAGGGTTCTGTAGTGCAGCCAGGGTCAGAGTGCTGTGACAGGTCCCCAAACCCCAAGAGCTCCCTGTGGACCCATACCATGGCCTGCCATCAACTGTGAGCTCCTGAGGCCTGAGCTGACTTTTCTCTAGGTTCCTTGGCATCCAGTGCTGGTTGCAAAGGGTGAAGAACAGGTTGGCAATCCCCAGCAGGCTTGGCCAGGCAGGTTAGCCTCACCCATGGCTGGGCTGCTTTGAACCACAAGGAAGTATCATCAGGACCAGGCAGGGAGGGGTACCTGATGGCACCATACTGGACAAGGGTGACTGAGGAGCCCTGATAGGGCTTCAGCCATTCTTATCTGAGACATGGCAGGGTCTACTCCAGAATTAGCTCTCTGGTGATCTCCATATCCTGGTGACCCCCAAATCCTGAGAGAAAGATGGTACCCGAACACAGCGAACATCTCCAGCCTCAACTTCTGTGACTGGAAATGAGCATGATAGTACAATTGAGAGATACTGTGTGAGGGACAGACAGGGACAGTCAGGGACAGTCTTCTGTGAGGCTAAGACAAGGGGTCAGAAGTGATGCATTTGAACTCCTGAGTAAGATGGTAAAAGGGGACCTGCCCAGATGGGACAGACATTGGAAACAGCACATGTACTTCCCACAGCAGCTGGAAGACTGTGTGCCTCTTTACCAGGTCCTATCTCTTTTAGGTGTCATGTCTGCCTTTTAACACAGATACAGCTCTTTTCCCTTCTGGGCGGGATAACTGAAGCACAAAGATGAAGGTACTTTCCCGAGGCTGTCAAGCTAGCAGATAAAGGAGCAGGTTTGTCACAGACCCAGGCTCCACAGCCCAATCCTCTGTTCACTCTAGGGCCCACAGTGCCTCTCACCTACTTCCCAGCATCCCATCCAACCTGTGGCTGCTGGGACAGCCAAGCAGCAGAATGCCCTTGAGCAGTGACTTTCTTGTCTGGAAGCCTCCTATGTATCAAAGTGGGAGCCCAGGTCTTCCCACTTGGCGTTCCTCGGTGTCTCCATCCTTCTCTCCCAACCTATAATCCAGCCTAGTCTAGAACTCATGGCCTCCCGTATGCTGACTTTTGTCTTATGCATAATGTCACACCACACTTTCTTCCATCTCTTTTACCACAAAGTCACCCTGGTCAGGTTCAGACATTGTTACTCTGTCTGCTGTTTTCTCTGTCCCCTGGATTGCCTCCTCTCAAAGCCAAACTTCCCAAGAAGAGGGCTGAGTGGTTCACCTGTGCCTGGCAGAGTGGGCTTGCATGGGCCTCACGTTGCCATCTTTACCCATGTGGACTGAGCTGTAGTGCCCCACATGAGCCGAAGGACTTGCATTGGACAGTAGGAGCTAAGCAGGGTCAGCCTGGTGTGACAGTGACCTGGGGACATGTGAATAAAGTAGATGCAAAGGCCATTTGAGACAGGGTGTTTCTATACAAGTTGTGTTTGGAAGAGTCATGGCTGGGGTCAGCAGACAACAGCTCTTGGGCCAACAGTAGCGCTGATGACACCTGGCTGCATGTCAAAGATGAATAGGGGGCAAGAGAGGGGTCCCAATAATGGACAGGGCATGGCTGGGTCCTGTTGGAGCCTGGGCATGATGGATGAGGCATGAATGGAGGTGAGGGGGGGTGACTTGTCAAGCAGGAGGCCATAGCTGCCTTCTCAGAAAGGACTCTCCGGAAGAGCAGGGAGCACACAGGCTCTGTGGGACCTCTTCAGGGGTAATTTTGGCTTGGGTGGGATAGCCACTGAGCAGATTGTAAGTCAGGTGTGGTATCGCAGAGAGTGCAGCAGATCAAAGCCAGGGCGATTGGGCGCTGATTAGACCCTGTGAGGAGGCCAGACTCATCACCGAGGAATGCATACAGGCCGGCTCACTGACGGGGATAATAACAGATCATGCTGGCCGCAGACACCGCGGCGCTCAGGACGCAGTCCTCTGTGGCAGGGCAGCCACAAGGAATGTCATGTTTGCAGGCTGCCATGGGAGTGGGGCTCAAGGGTGGGTGGCAGCATGCAGGGTCAGCTGCATGGCCAGTGCCCTTGGTGGTCTCTGCTGGCCTCTTTGCAGCCTGTGAGTGGGGACTGCTCTGCCAGCTGTACCTTGGCAGGGGTTGGCCCCGTAGCACCTCATCCCTTGTCACTTCTATGTGCCTGCCTGCTCACAGCCTTCCTCTACAGTGCTCTCAGCATGTTCTCTCCCAAGACTCTGCTCATCTCCTCTAGGAAGGCTCCTATGACTGCCCAGGCCCTGTTTCTCCTCTGGGTCCCATGGCCCCACCCTCCCCACTGTGACATCTTCAGAGACAGTTGGCTTCTCCATGTCTGCTCGGAGCACAGAGCAGATGTCCAGCTGGGCTCACAGATTTGGGCAGACCCATATCCCTGGACCCACTATGTCAATGACAAACAAAGATGAGCTCAGATTGGCTTCCTCCCCTGGGAGAAACCGCAGGACTTTTGTACAGACAGGCTATCCAGGCAAGGAAAGACAAATGACTCCCCACCTTGCTGATATGCAGGACACATGCAGAGGCTTTGTGTAGAGGAAGAAGGAAGTGGTACCAGGTGGATGAGCCTGGACTTGATCCTGAGGGCACTAGAGGTTCTTGATCTGGGGGACCATCAGAGAATGGGCTGTCTGAGGGGGTCCTGAAGGTTCTGTGCTGGTGTTTCTGGTTGGCAGGGGAGGAGCAGTACCCTATGAACCGTCAGCTCCGCTGTGATGTGACTTGTACCAGTTATGTCTTGCAGTGCAATGTGAGGTTCCTCCACAGTGGTCCCCATTTGGGTCCCCATGGCTGCATCTGATCTCCAGCCTCTTCAGCTCAGAGGTTAGGGGAGAGCAGGATGTCCCCTGGGGATCTGTGACTCTCCATAGGTTGGGCTAACCTGAAATCAAGCCAAACCTTTCATTCAGAAACACTGAAAACTCATATGCCTCAGTGTGTTGGATGGGTCTGGGATGCTGTGCAGCTCATCTCCCTTGGAACAAGGCCAAATGAGCTAGGCTGTGAGGTCTGGGAGTGACTGCCATGACCCAGGGATGTCCTGTGTACACGTGGTTGCCACTGCCATAGGACCTTCATTTAGCTCTATCTCCCCTTCTCCAGACCTGCAGCCCTCACCTGTCGCACCTTCTCATGCCACCTTCTTGCTCTGTCATAGTCTTGCACTGGCAGGGGGACAGCGAGAGTGATGGGTTTTAAGAAGACTTTCATGTACTTATTGCAGTCCTTCACCTGCAGAGGGCTTCTAAGGAACTGTAAGCACAGCAGGGAAAAGCTCAGGAGACAGAGAACTGGGCATGCTTCTGAGGGAGTGGAGAGGGGTGCTGGCCAGGACCTCCTGGAGTTCAAAGAGAAGGAGAACAAAAGCCCTTACCCTTGCAGCTGCAGTGTGGATACTTCAGCCATCCTGGTTTTCAGCTCTTCTCCTGGCCCATGAGTGTCCAGTGTGGGGAAAGGCTTCCGCTGCAAGCCCCAGTAGAGGGACATTGTTTAGGAAACACGTCTTTATAAACTTGGCCAGGACCCAGTCGGCTGGTGGGTTACAGACCTGCATGTGACTGTACAAAGCTCCCATTCTAATCTAGATCCTGCCTGTGCCCAGATGCCTCTGTAGCATCCTCAGGAATTGGCCATCCTCTGTGAGATAGAGAGGCTTTGGGAACTGGTACCAGCCTTCTTCCCAGGTCACTTCTCAGGACTGTAACATCCCTTCCCCGGGCCTCAGACTCACACTCCTGTCCTTTGCCAGGTTCCTGCAAGGGCTGGAGACCAGAACTGAGGGTGGCTCTTGATAGAGTGGAGCTGGCTGACTTACAGGTATAACCCTGTTCCCCTTGAGAGGACTGCAGTAGGCATCTCCCTCATCCAGTCTAGAGAGGAGGATCCGGAGGACTCACCTGAGGTGGTACAGTAAAGAAGCGGGGCTGGGGACTGAACCAGGGTCCTTTGATGCTATAGTCTCTGTTATGCAGAGGCCTCTGGTCTGTAGACTTTCTGCCTGACAGAGGGAATCCTTGGGTACCTAGTGAGTATAAATCAGTGGTCATGGGTGAGCACCCAGGAAGGGTTAGGCTGCACATGGCAATACTGTGCTTTCCTGCCTGCCTTCCTTGCTAAGGTACTGCTCCCTTCTGCCATGGTGCCTTTGTACTTAACGTGGAATGTCCCCCCCCCCCGCCTCCCCAGCAGGCTCTGCTCACTTAATATGCTTCAGGTGTCCTGTTCATTCCCTTCTCGCCTCTGATGGCTTTCAGTTTTATGGAGGGTTCCCTGGTTACTTTCTGAGATGGGTCAGAGCTGAAGTGCCCCATAGCTCACGAGTCAAACACTTGCCTCTCAGCGGGCAGCTCTGTTTTGGGGGGCTATGGAGTCTTTTAAGAAGTAGGGGCTCACTGGAAATAGGGCACTGGGAGGGCCCCTTGAAAATTATAGAGCCCGGATCCTCAGTCTGTCCTTCCTCTGTCTTCCGAACCCACTGTGATGTGTACAGCTGCTGACAAACGCTCCTGTTGCTATGGACTTCAGGACCCAGCTGTTCCTAGCCATCATGGACCGAAACTGTGAGCCGAGATGAATCTTTGCTGCCTTCGTTTCTATCAGGCATTGTGGTCACAGCAATGTAAGAGTGACCATTAACAGTCTCTGACACATGTGGGTGCTAAGCTCAAGGCCTGTTGGGCCTATCATGAAAGGGGCATCCCTTTTCAGGCCTCAGTCTCACTATCTGTAAAATGGCAGGTTTATGGAGGGACCTTTTTTTTCTACCTGTGGTAGCTCAGCCAGCTCTAGTTATGCCACTGAGAGAGATTCCGTGTCAACAACAGTGTTCTGCCGCTTCCTTCCTCACCTGGTCTCTGGGTCTGCCCCTTATTCTCTAGGGACCAGGTCAGAGGGCAGTGGTATATTCCAGTGAGTGAGGCCAGTCACCCTGTGTCTATGGGAACCAGTACTTATGTCAATGACAGAGCCTTTGGCATCTCTAGTGAGCAGTATCCCCTGTGAGGGCTTGTCCAGTAAGGCAGCCTGCAAGGCAGTCAAGGATGTGCAGTTTGTTTGGGTCTTGTATTAGAAAAGAAGTGACTAGCTTAACCATTCCCCCAGCAGACTCTGAGCTCCTCCCATGGGGTAGAGGGACAGGTCCTGGTTCTGGTTCTGGTTCCAACACCATTTGGCCCAGGGCTGGTTCTGCTGGTACTGGCCGGCTGGCTGAAGAATGAATACAAGTTGGGGTGCCGAAGGACTGAAGAGGAGACAGGAGCCCCCGACCGACCGTCATGACAGGAGGTGTCCACACTGGCCTGGGGTGTCCTGCTGACTTCACCAGTTTATTCCATGCCACACAGCAATTTCAAATGCCCTTTCTTCTTAGAGACTGGGGAATCCTGTGAAAGATTAAGAACGCTTGCTGAGCAGCCACCATGTAACTGAGTTAGTGTGTATAAACTCAACACGGGGTGGCAGAGATACTTGGGTGCCAGGGCTCTATGAAGGAGACAGGAAGACCTGCCCCTGCGGGACTTGGAACCTCCATGGGGGAGCAAGCTCCACCCTAAGTTCCCTGTTCTTGTAGTGTTTGTGTGTATGTAGTAAATGTGTGTACAGGTGTATGTGCAGGTGTGTGCAGGTGTGTGTGCAGGTGTATGTGCAGGTGTGTGCAGGTGTGTACATGTGCTTGTAGAGGGCAGAGAACAACTGCTGTTCACCACCACTACCCTCCTACCCCCCCTCCTCTTCTTCCTCCTCTTCTTCCTCCTCCTCCTCTTCCTCTGAAACAGTGTCTCTCAGTTGGCTAGAGCTCACCATGCCCACTGTTCTGACTGCCTCCACTTCTCCAAAGCTGGTATTATAGGTACACCTTGCCTAGTGCTTTCTCATCTCTCTCTCTCTCTCTCTGTATGTGCGTGTGTGTGTGCGTGTGCGTGTGCGTGTGTGTGTGTGTGTGTGTGTGTGTGTTTGTGTTCTCCTCTATTGCTCTCTACCTTATTATTTGAGGCAGAGTCCCTCACTGAACCTGAGCTCACTGTTTCCACCAGACTGGTTGGCCAGGAAGCTCCCGAGTGCCAACTGTTTTTGTCCCCAAGCGCTGGGTGGGTTGCCATGTGGTTGCTAGGGATCTGAATGTAGGTCCTTGGGCTGTTCCCTAGGGAGACATTGTCCCGGTCCCACACCTGGCTCTTTCCCATGGGTTCTGGGGATCAAACACAGATCCCGTGCTTGCAGGGCAGGCACTTTGCTGTCTCCCCAGTCCACATTTTAAATTCTAAGGTTGCATGTGTTCCGTGTACTTGAAGCAGTGTGTGTGGGATGGGTAACAACTGCCTTAGCCCCTCCACCCCTTCTCATCTTGCCTTCCGCCTATCCCTCACCCATCCTTGGAAAGAAACCTTGCCCTGGAGCATGGATATTTCTGAAGTCCAGCCCCTCCTGTTGGTGCAAGATATGCCTGTTCTTTGCTGGCTACCTGTGCTGGGTGGGACACAGCTTACTCAGCTTGCATCCATTTCTCTTCTGTTTACAGCTTTGCATGGATTCTCCCAAGTCCCTGTCACAGATCCGGGCCCTTCTCCTGGTTCCTGTCAGTATAGTACATTTACCTGCTGGCACCATCCTTGAGCAGCTAGGCACTGAGGGTATCACAATAGTCCAGTCAAGGAATGAGGAGGTCTTGCTCAGTCTTGGCTCACCATGGCTACATTCCTGGTTCTATGGTTTCAGGGATGCCTTGTAATTTCAGCTTAGAAGCTCTGTGGAGTTGGTGCTGGGAGCCAAGTCCTGTACACCAACTTCTGCCCAGGTATCAGTGTGCTCGATCCCAGACTCGGCAAGCACAACATGCTATGTCCTTGGTACAGATTATCTGGCCAGTGTCTGCCATAGGTAGATGTGGTAGAGGGCCGCAGATGTGTGTGCCACCTTTGAGAAGCAAAGGAAACTCTCTTGTCACAGTGAATCAGCATCCTCAGATGGATCTCATCCAGCTTCCTCAGAGAGCAGGGGCTTCTGACTCCTCCCTGCTGCTGTGTTCTGGGGCGTTAGTCTTCAGGGACATTCGAATATCATTTGCTCATCCATGCAGCCTGTCCTAGAAGCGTCTCATGCTAGCCGTGAGGGTAGGATTTGTGTGCTTACCGTGTGAGTTTCAGAGTCTTGTCTGGTACCAGTTGGGTAGTATTTATGCTACTCCATGTTGTTTGCAGTTTACAGGGCACTTTTCCTTTCTGTATCCTGAAGATGAGGAGGTTTTATGACCCCTGAGTTGGAGGAGAAGGCAGGGGCTTAGCTTCTTATCCAAGGTGACACAGCTCCATCTGAGCAGAGGTCTGTGGCTGTCCCATGTTGTCCTGGTGCTCCAGTCTGATGTTGGTGTCAGCGAGTATCAGGCTGGGTACTCAGGCACTTCTTGCCCTGTAGTTGAGCATAGAGTGGTAGATTTTTCTTCCCCGTCTTTCTGGGCTTTGTGTTCTTATCTGTAGCATTGACATAATGGTCTTTGCTTACAAGGACATGGCTGTTTAATGATTTTTCTTTTAGATACCTTAGACAACCTCTGAATGAAGTGGAAGCCTATCCCCTCCCTCCCTCTCTCCTTCCTTCCCTTCTTTTTCCCCTCTCTTTGGTAAGCTTGCCTCATACTAAACTATGGGCTGGACACTGAGAACCCAGAGAACCAATGTGTTCCTGCTCTTGGGGAGTTCAGAGACAGAGGTGGTTAAGGAAACGAATACTTTCTATTCCTGTGTTTTGTAAGTACATGAGGCCCTTCCTCAGGTAGAGCTGCTTCTGGCAGGAGTGAGGCTAGGAAATCCTCATCACTAAGGGTCCTCTCCCAGAAAAGATCAGCGACTGGGAGAGCGGTGGAATGTGTGGGCTGGCACCCTCTGCTGAGCAGCATGTCCAGTGGTCCAGACCTCTCTGTACCCTGCTCTGCAGCAAAGGTGTGCTCAGGACTGCCATGAAGCAGCTGGTCAGTGTACTGTGGCCTTCCCCAGGTGCACGTCTGCGGGTTAGACTCAGTCTGTGCTTCTGAAGCGCCGGTTCTTTCTGAGATGTAATGCCTCTCGTTGCTCAGGATGAATAGGGCTCTGGCTCCTGGTGCCCACACAGGAGAGTTGGGCCATCTGTTGTTCGGGGTGCAGGGAGTCTGGGTCCTGGGGTCTTCCTGAGTGGTTCTCTGCGTTCCCCCACTCCCAGCCTGCTGAGGCTCCTGCCCAAGCAGCTGATGCTACAGTTCTGACATTGAGCCTCACATCTGCTCTCTCTCCCCCTTTCATCTGAAACCCAACCAGACTGTCTCAGTAAACAAACAGTAAATTCAACAATATGGCCTTTTTGAAATGCCTTGTAGTTATTTTAAGGCTATTTGGAGATTTATTTTAAAATAAATAATTGTGGGCCTTGCTTCCAGAGTCATCCAGCTGCTGGGGGCACCTGTGACTGCTGCCTCTTGTCCGTTCTAGTGAACCCTGTACCTCCCACCAGTGTCCTGCTGGCCTTCGGGGGAGGTAAGGGGAGGTGGACAATCACTCCTCCTATCTCCAAACACCTGCTGCATCTGCATCTCAACAGTGATGACTGCAATGGCAAGAAACCCTGTGTCCTGAGGAGAAGACAGACTGGGAGGCAGAGTGGTCTAGTTTTCTTTCTGTTGCTGCGATAAAACAGTGACCAAAAGCAACCTGGGAGAGGATAGGATGTTTGGCAGACTCTTGCATGTCACCATCCGTTGTTGAGGGAAGTCGGGGCAAAGGCTCAAGCAGGAGCTTGAAGCAGAAACCATGGACTAACCCTATGTGTTGGCTTACTCTCAGGCTCATGATGAGCTAGCTTTCTTATACAGCCATAGGTCATCTGCCCAGGACTTGGTGCTGCACACAGTGAGCTGGGCCCTCCTACATCATTTCACAGTCAAGATAATCCCTGAGAGACATGATCACAGGTCATCTTGGTCTGGACAACCCCTCAACTGAGACACTATTCTCATGTAACTCTAAGTTATGTCACGTTGATAGTTAAAGCAAGCTAGGATGTTCCATCCCTTTAACTACACACAAACACATCACAAGTTAGAACTTTTTGGTTCCTTATCCCCATCTTAGATTAACATAAAACAAAAAAACTTTAAAAGTTCCTCAGTCTTTAAGACTTTCAATTCTGTGGGTGTGAGGGTGATCTGGTTTGTGACATTGGTCACCCTGTTGATCTCCAGGATTGACTTGGCTGATCTAGTGGGCCTCTTCATAATGTGTTCCTCCTGAAGCTGCCCACTCTGTAAAAGGAAGGACAGCCTTCCCTAAATAGAAGACTGTCAAAGGTATACAGGCATCTGTGGTCCCTGGGAGAACCTCTAAAAAAAAGTTCTCAAGAATTTCAACATTTTTAAAGTCCAAGGTTTTGCAGGGTGTGGTGGTGCTCACCTTTAATCCCAGCACTCAGGGGGCAGAGGCCAGTAAATCTCTCAGAGTTCGAGGCCAGCCTCCATAGTGAGTTCCAGGCCAGCCATCACTGCATGGTGAGATCCTAGCTCAAATAAAATAAAATAAAATAAAATAAACAAGCAACCTTCCTCAAATTACCCATTGAGATATCTTTAAAAATCTCAAGTCTCTTAACTGGGGCTCCTATGAAATAAGAAATAGGTTATATACTTACTCATTCTAAAAGGGAAGAACTGGGCATAAGATCAATCAGATTAAAGAAAGAACAAACTCCAGGAGCAGATCTGCATTCTTACCTTGGCAAAGCATCTGGGATTCATGATCTTCTGGGCTCCAGAGGGCTTGGACAGTCACACTTTCTCAGCTCTTGTGTTCATAACACACAGCTTGTCTCAGGCATAAACTTTGTACTGGGCCCCGTTTTTGGCAAATCTCCTACAGTCTCAGCATCTCCAATATCCTGGGGTCTCTACTACAGCTGAGGCTGTATCTTTACCAATGGCCTTTCCTGGCATCTCTTCAGGGATTCTGATCCTACCACAGAGTGCCAAGCCTCATCTTCTCTCCCTGACCCTGTCAATCCTGCAGTTTTTATGTCTTCAAAAAAAGTACCATTTGAGTGACTCTTATACACTGCCGAGTTCAGCTGCCAGCTTGAGATGTAGCCTCCTCTTCACCTGCCAGGACAGTTTCTGTGTGCTGACCACTTCCCTGTTCCAATGAAGCACAGATTTTACTTCAGTGATGCTAATCTCTTACGAATCACACCTAATTATTTATCCCTAGCTGGTTAGCACATACAGATTCTTAATTAAAAATATTACACATGTGGTGCCTGCTCCAGTTCTGATAGGAGTCCTTGCTGTGCTCTCTCAACATTTTCCCAAGCTTCCATAGAGTGGACCACTAGGTCTGGAGAGCTGGCTCAGCGGTTAAGAGCATTGACTGCTCTTCCAGAGGTCACGAGTTCAATTCCCAGCAACCACATGGAGGCTCACAACCATCTGTAATGGGATCTGATGCCCTCTTCTGGTGTCTGAAGAAAGTGGCAGTGTACTCACATATATAAAATAAATAAACAAATTTTTAAAAAGAAAAGAAAAAAAAGTGGCCCACTAAGCCCTGCCTACAGCGCTCAATGGTTTTCCCAGCCCAAAGTTCTAAATATTTCATAGAAATTTAACATCCAAGGCATAAAAGCCAGATAGTCAGGTTTGCCGTGATACAGCCCACTTGACTGAACCACTTTCTACGGTACTTTCCTTGTGTTGCCGTGAGAAAACTCTGAGCAAAAGCACCTTAGGAGAGAAAAGGATTTATTTGGCTTAAACTTCTAGGTCATAGTCTGTCACTGAGCGGACAGGAGCTCACCAGGGGACTTGATGTGGAACTCGCTTGCAGCCTTACACTTAGCTGGCTTTCTTATCCTATCTGGTTATGGGATTGTGCTGGCCACGGTGAGCTGGGCCCTTCTACATCAATTAACAGTCAAGACAGCCTCCCGCATGCTTGCACACAGGCCTGTGTGATTCAGAGGATTCATCTGGGGCTCTCTTCTCAGGTAAGACTAGGCCGTGTCAATTTGACAGTGAGCACTAAGTAGGACAAATGAGTTTCCTAGCTTCAGAAGGTTGGGGAAGGAACAACAGGGCTTGTTTCAGATTTGCTCCCAGGAGCAGGGCCACAGACCCACCCCACTGACAGAAAGTCTCAGAAATAATCAGAAAGTTGGTTCCAAAGAGGCCAGATGGAATCTACTAACTGGGAGAGGTTTCTGGAGACCAACCCATCCACAATTTTCTCTCTATACTCCCTCTACAGCTGCCCTAGACCAAGGGGCCTCCTTCCCTTTTCTGCCTCTGCCTGACCTGTATCCACTCACTGAGGTCTCCCCTGAGCTCCATGGCCCTGGAACCCGGAATTTCTAAGTTTTAGGAGAAGTGCACCTAGGAAACTCTGGGCTGGCAGTCCTACCTTCATTACAAGTGACCCAATGTCCTCACAAACACAGACTAGAAAATATCCGAGGTCGGAGGCCTAGCTTCCTTCCCAAAGCAGGCACACTACTGAAACTTTCTGGGCCTTGGCTTCCCTGTGTGCTGGGATGGACAGCAATGGCCCATTTCCAGGTGGTACTTCCTAGGCTCTGAGAACTGGGAGCTGCTGTTTCTGTCGGAAGACCCCTGGCCAACTGTCCACCCACAGGACCTTCTAGGAGTCCTGTGCCGTGGGAGTGCCTGTGTTTCTCTGCCTCTGCACAGGCAGAACTGGGCTCCTGACCCTAGGCTGTCCACTCCGTGTATTTCCCAAGGAGCTAGGGCCAGGAACAGTGGAGGAATCCCACACTGTGGGGATGCTTTCTAAGTGCCAGACCCTTCAGAAATGTTTATCCCTCCTCCCAACTCTGGCACGAGGAGACCATTGTTCCCATTTCATATATGAGGAGCCTAAGGCTAGCTTGGAAGGGACATGGGAGGCAAGCACCAGAGGCCAGCTCCTCCCTTGAGAAGGAGAAAGACTGAGAACCTTGAGATGGGCAGTTCTTAGCACAGAGTTGTAGGCGGGGTGCAGGGATGGCGTGAGAGCAAGCGAGAGACCAGGGTGCTCCTGGCGGGTGCCTAGGCCTGGATCCAAACAGAGTGAGGCCCAGGCCTTGGGAGACGTCTGGTCTGGGTCCTTCTATTTATTTGCTCATCACCAGATGTAAACTAATTTGTTTAGCAAGAAAAAACACATTTTTATTGCCTTTAAACTGGGCTGTTTCCCTCTGGCTGTCCATTCTGCACTGGTAGACTGGCCAGGAAGCAGAACTTTTGGGAACAGTCTGAGGTGAGGTTGAGACTGCTACGTCTTGTGTGGGGTGTTTGTCCACAGCGGTTCCCTAACGGCCCCTACTCTGCCGAAGCAGCCCATGCATTTCCAGCAAGCTGCAGGCTGTGCTGTGTCCTCGTGTTCTCTTTGGGAGGCTCATGCTTGGACACCCAAGAGGAAGCCTGTTTGGTTCCTCCCGCTTTGCTTATTTTGACAAGTGATGGTGTCCATTGTTAATCATCCTGCCATACCTCATAGACAAACCACAGTCTTAGTCAGACTGTCAGCCCCTTATTTCTCTCTGGGCTCCTGTTTGGTGCAGCGGAAAGTGAAAGGCGCCTTACAAATAGGAGGGAGGAGCACTCAGGTTTCATGGTATTTACTGTGGATGCCTGCTGTTGGCTTAGGTCCTTGCTGTAGGTCGTGTCACTTTATTGTTAGGACTCTGCAGAATAGGGATCACCATTCTCCCTTTGCAGACCATGCTCGCAGAGGCTGAGAGTGGAATGTGAAGGCTCATTTGCGCAGAGCTCACTCCTCTCCTGAAGCAAGTGCTCTAGAGCAAGTGCCTGAACTTGGAGGGGTTCTCAAAGCTCTAGGTGGAAAAGGTGGAGGGAGGAAGATGCCTTGCCTGGGCCCTAGAGGGTGCTAGAGGGTATGCTGTGAGCTTAGAATGGGGGTTTGTGGGGAGAAGGAGGTTGCTTCTGGCCCCAGGACTCAAACCTGGCAAACTGGAAGGGCAGCAGTTCTGTGACTAGAAAGGGACCAGATTCCTGCTTGATCAGCCCTATTTTCCCTAAGGGACTGGTTTATGACCAGGATGGTGCTTGAGCTTCTGCTCTACTGGGCATGGGGACCTTTCTCAGTGAGTGTCCTGGGAAGTACAGGGTGAGTGGGTCACAGTGGGATCAGTGCTCAGTGTCTAGGGATGCTGTTGAGTCTCTTGGGTATGAGGCTCCCAGCTGGGATGCAGTGCCAGGGTGTAGGGAAGGGGGTTGAAACAGAAAGAGAGGCTCAGAGAGGTGGAGAGCTTCAAGGGGAAGGGAGCTGTGACCAGCACTCTGCATACACAGAGGAGACCCAGCTGGCACAGAGAAGGTCTTCCACTCAGGCCTGGGTTGCTACTTGCCAGAGGGTGACCAGGAATCTGGCCCCACCCAAGGGTCTTTTCCTATCCCCATGCCTCAAGGGGAACCACAAAGCTTGATGTCAGGCTTGTGGTGTGGGGTGTCCCAGATTGCTTCTTCCTGTAGGCTTGCTCTAAACCTCAGACCCCAAACCAGAGCAAATGGTGCTAATTTGCTGAATCCCAAACTGAACCCAAGGATTAATTTTTTGTACCTGAACCAAGTCTGTGATTTCTTACTGAAAATAAAGAGAGAAGGTTCTGTTTAATTTAAAGTCTTTTTTAAAAATCAGATTTTTTTTAAAAAGATTTATTTATTTATTTTATGCATATGAACACACTGAGGCTGTCTTCAGACACACCAGAAGAGGGCATCAGATACAGATGGTTGTGAGCCACCGTGTGATTGCTGGGAATTGAACTCAGGACCTCTAGAAGAGCAGACAGTGCTCTTAACCACTGAGCAATCTCTCCAGCCCTAATTTAAAGTCTTAACTGCCTTTTCTTCTCCTCTGCTGTCACCTGGAGTGCTTGGACAAAGTCCTGTTGGCTGTTGGCTCTGGGTGATTCTACAGACTGGGAATGAGGGGAGGGGAGGTACAGTCCCTGTTAAGCGCCTTTGGGGACAGGTTTGGGGGAAAAGGTGGTAGACAGTGTCAGCCCAACAGAAGCAGCCAGCGGGGCTGGATGGAGTCTGGGTCTTTCTGTTCCCTGTCTGTGTAGTAAGCTCTATGGAGATGCAGAGCTGGCCTGTTGCCTGGAGTGAGGGGAGTGGGGAGCAATCCTCTGGAGGTCTATGCGTGAGGTCAGCCACACAAGCTGATCTGAGTGATGCTATGCACCGGCACCGGCAAGGCTTCTCTTTTAGTTATCCTCTTAGGCTTCCCCATAGACCAAAGTTAACTTAGGGTGTCCATGTCAGCTGTGGGGCATCTTGGTCCCCTCATTTGAGACTGATTCAGGTACAAACCCAAGCCTCTGATACAGGGAAGCAGGGAGGGTACAGGTGGGATACCAGCATCTGTATCTGCTCCTCCTGTTACTCTGTGTGCCGCAGGCAGGTCACTAAACTTCTCTGAGCCTCATCTAAGGCTTGGAAAAGATGGCTTAGTGATTAAGGGCCTGCTTAGAGTCTTCCTCCAAAGCACCTAGGTTTGTTTCCCAGCACCCACATCTGGCAACTCCCAACCACTGTAACTTCAGGTCTAGGGACTTCCAATGCCTTCTGGCATCTGCAGGCACCCGCATGTGTGTAGTGCACATAAACTCACACATCATACATGTACATACATAAAAATAAATGATTTTTTTTAAAAAACAGAGAAATAAGATCCTGAGGTACTAATTGTCTGGTCCTAGCTAGGAGTAGGGCCACCAGCATGGAGTAGCATACAGAAGGTCTCAGAAAGCAATGATTGTGTCAGTGTAG
Organism: Rhynchomys soricoides; assembly: GCA_019843965.1. NCBI lineage: Eukaryota > Metazoa > Chordata > Mammalia > Rodentia > Muridae > Rhynchomys > Rhynchomys soricoides. The sequence goes on from JADRCH010000114.1 coordinate 770,816, forward strand.
GAATGAGGGTCAGGCTCAGGGAAGAGGCTGTTTAGGGAATTACAGGTTACTGAAGTTATATAAACCCCACTGCTAACCCTAGTGCAGCAAAAGTGGGGGTGTCTGAAAACCAGCTGGTTATTAGATGTGACTTTGTGCCTCAGCCTGACCCTCAGCCTGTGGGAGCCCCTGGCCTGATGCTATCAAGCAGTACTGAGTTAGCAGTACTAGATTATCAGTGCTGGGTCAGTAGTACCAAATCAGCAGTACTACATGCTGACCCTATTACCATGGCCACAGTGAGGAGGGGGTCTCAAAGTCTTTCTGCTTCAACTCCCCCTGGCTCCTGGAAGCTTGGCTTGCCGCATTCTGCTAGGATGACCTCATTCTGCTGGGATGATGACCTCAAGCCTCAGTCTTCCTTCTGTAAAATAGCGCTGTCAGGTCCCTTCAAGTGCTATAGGGTTATAAGCTGGCATCCTTTAATGGAGACAGCATTAACTCAACCTCAGTGTGCTGTGCTGAAGCCCTAGAGTTTCGCTCATCTGCCTTCACCGGCCACTTGAGCATTTCCTTTCACATCTCTTGGAAGAGTGGTTCTCAACCTTCCTAATGATGCGACTCTTTAATATAGTTCCTCGTGTTGTGGTGAACTCCAAACATAAAGTTGTTTCATTGCTACTTCATAACTGAAAGTGTGCTGTTATGAATCATAATGTAAATATTTGATATGCAGGATAACTGATGTGCAACCCCCACAAAGGGATTGCATCCCATAGGTTGAGAACTTCTGCCTTAGAGGCCATGGACCTCTGTCCTGGACCTGGGCTGGGTATGCCATGGTGTCCCCCTCAGTGTTTCACAGGGCCATAGAGCTCTGGGTCAGACAGGTACCAGCTCTGCATGCCTTGGGAGCACAGTTACCTGGTTTCTGTCCCCAGAGGCAGAACCTGAGGCGCCAGGAACTGAAGTGATTCAGGGCTATGGTGGCTGCCAAGGGTTCTCACCTCCTAGGACTGCAGGCTTGCTCACCCAGTTCCTGGGCCCCGTCTCCATTGAGCCTCTACATAGAGCTAGGCAGGCCCTGAGAATTGTTCTTTCTGGCTGTTTCCAGGAGTGTGGCAGTGTTGGCTGTGACCCACACTTCAGGTTGTACCCGTCCAAATCACCTTGATCCAGGTACTTTGTAGTTTCTCTTCCCAAGGTTCCTTTCACTACATCCCTGCTGAGTAGCTGGCCACAGAGGTTTCTATGTATTCTTCAGATTGTCACTGTCCTGCTTGGCAGAGGGATATGTAGGGTAGTAAGGGCTTTCTTTCTTTCTTTCTTTCTTTGGGAAAAATTAGGCCCATGTAGTTGGATTTCATCCTTCTAAAAAATATATCTGCCTGTGCAGTAAATGCTCACGTATGCCACTTTGTCCTAGCCCCTGAGCCAGGAGACAACTGAGAGGAAACCCAGTGTGTGGGGAGAGTATAGGCTTCTAAGGAGTGGGTGTCCTCAGGAAGGGGCCATGGAAGGCTCCCTGGAGGCATGCCTGAGAGGCAAAGTCGGATTGAAGCCAGGTTCCCACCTCTCTCTTGGGCTGCTTAGCTCACTCTCTCCCTGAAGCATACTGAGAAGAGTGGGCTGGTTTTCTTGAGCCAGGCCATTTTCTTGGAGGTGGTCCTGATGCCACTAAGACTGTTTCTGAGCCATAGCATCCCAACTCCATTGAAACGTTGTCTAAGCCATGTCAGCGATGTGACAGTATTGTGCGGTGGCTGTGGGCAGATTTGAAGCTGTAGGGTGACATGGTCCCAAATGGAGTGTGTGAGTAGGGAGGCAGAGCTCATGGGGATCCAGACAGAATGAGGCTTCTACGTTGACGTGGCGCCACTCGGCCTTTATAGGCAGGCAGTGGCAGGGAACACACAGCACTTGCCAGCTCGGGTGATAAGGCTCTGGTGCTGGAGTGGCATGCTGGGCTGTGTGCCTCAGCTGAGTGGGCTGGAGGGAGAAGAGCAGAACTGCTGCAGATCCACACCCTCTTGCTGCCCTGGGCGCACTCATCCATACCGAATCCAAGCTGCAGGGCTGCCTTGAGGGTCTGTAAGTTAGACTTTCAGGTGACCGTAACACACCTACCAGGCCAGGAGAGTCCAGCTCAGAAACCTGCAACTGAGCACGTGGCATTGCTACCAGGCCCGCGACTTAGTGAAGTCCAAGGAGAAGGGGCATTCTGGGTATGAGGGGAACAGGGTGACTTTTCTGCAAGAGGAATAAAAAGGAGCCAGGGAAAGCTTCCTGGAAAAGGTGACTTTCTTGATGGACCTTGAGAGAGGTATGGATGTGTAGGCATTCCCAGGAAGGTAAGAGGCAGGGAAACAACTCCATCTAGCTGAGTGGGACCAGACAGGTGCAATGGTTCCATTGTGTGCATGAAGGATGGTGCAGCTTGGGCAGGTGGAGCAGCTTAGCCCCAGGTGATGGAGGCCAGCTGATCTAACTGCTCCAGCTGCTTCCCAAGACCTCTCCCAGGGAAGCTGAGGCAGTGCCTTGAGCTTCTTTGATTGAGGGGTGAGAGCTACACTTATCTGTGGGTGTAAATACTTAGACTGTCATTAGGAATTATACTGGTCTAGTAAAGAGGCAGCAATAGGTTCTCTTTAAGATTCCATGACGTCACTAGCCCGATAGTTGGTTAGGTTTCCAGTAGCAGGCATGATTTTCCTCCTTATAAGAAGGCCATTTGGGGAGGTTCCAAAGGGGAGATCTGGAAAGGGGGAAACATTTGAAATGTAAAGAAAGTATGAAAAAAATGAAAAAAAATTAAAAAAATAAAACTTAAAAAAAAAAAGGCCATAAATCCACTTAGACAGCTGTTGGTTACCACCATGATATGAGTGCCACTATTGCATCTTTAGGGGTGCTGGTCGTTGCTGTGCTTCAAGGCATCACAGCTAGGTAGGACTGACTGTTCATTGCTTCCTTGTTTTGGCAACTTGCAGGGCACCTTCTGGTACTCTGAAAGCTAGTCCTTGAGGAGGAGGCTGATCATTCATTCTTCTTGCTGACACAAAGGGCCTCTTTTTCAGGGGCATCAGCCAGGCTGTCACTGGGTCTATTCTCATTATGTGGGGTCCCCAGGTCCAGCCAGCTCAGCTGGGCTCTGCATGATTGGTTTTTCACCTGGACATTTTTCTTCTAGTAAAAGTATTTTGAGAGCTCATTACCAGTTGACTCCACGCATAGTGACCATGTTGTCCTTCAGAGCCTTCTACTTGTTAGAAATATCTACAGCTGTAAAGAAAGATTCTACTCTCCTGGTTTTGTGTAGTTTTAAACAAGTTCTCTGCTGGCAGCTGTCTAGCAATTCAGCAGTGACTAATTCAGAATGAGATGCATTCTCTCACAAATTGCCCCCCACAGAGACAGCACCAATTTTCCCTGCATGTGTTCTCTTCTGACCTTGTCCACATTCATGCTTTAAACAGAGCTTGAGTCATTTGTAGATCTTGCTGACCGGGTGATGTGTTGGGTGTCAGAGAGCAAAGATGCTCACTGCACCTTGGAAACAACACAGAGGGAAAGGAGTGTGTGAATGTGACTAGACCAAGTCAGGTTAGTCTTTTGGGAGCCCTACAGAGGCAGCAGCTCACTAAGAGGGCTCAGAGGCCAGCATAGAGTATAGTGTCTAGTGTGGATCCAGGGATGAATGAACCTGATTGGGGCAACGGGGGATGCAGAAAAGACAAACACATGCGTATGAACTGGGAGGCTGGGATTGGGTGGACTGGGCTTTCTGATGGAGAAGCTACAGCACTCCACCTATCATGTTTAATATGTACAGTGGAATAGGAATGTGGGGTTGCAGTATGCAGCTGAATGAGGTGGGACTACTATATACATACATACATACATACATACATACATACAGGGAGGTGTGGTTATATATAGCTGAACAAGGAAACAGGTTTAGCTCGTCTCATTAGGAGGCGCCTTTATAGGGGAGCAGTCTTCAGGCCTTCAATATCTGGGGAGAAAGCTATGGTGGATATTTTCTGCATACACTATCAATATCCACACATGGATTCCCCCACCCAAGGGAGACTTTGCCATCCCTCTGAGTCTCACCCCACAGAGAAGGTTTTGCCACTCCTATGAGGCTGAGGCATCAGAGTAGTTAATGTCGCTGTACCCATGGTGACAGCACATAACTCAGGATTTCGTTTATTCTCCCTTGCTCCCCACGGAGGAGAATTTGGACATCGCTGTGGGCCTTGACACTTTTTCCTAGCAGATTTAATTTAGCTGATGTCCTAGGATGAGCTGAAAAGGATCTTCCTTTTAGAAAATTATGGTACAGGATCATATAATCTTTTATTAACTATTGACTGTCTGTTGAAATCTGGGTGTCAGGAAGTGATGAGGGAGACCCTCCCTGGCTTTGAGTAACCAACAGCCCTCCTCTTAAGACAGCATGGATGTCTGACACGATTACATCAAGAGGTTATGGGGCTTAAAAAGGGGGACATAGGATCTGGGTTTGTGGAGTTTTACTCTGGGAGATGAACGGTCCAAAGGTCACTGTCTCATCTGCAAACCTCATGCAACACAAGCCATTGTCTGACTGGGTGCTTGTGGCCCCTCCTTGAAGAGGTGAGTCAAACTAGGGATCATCAGGTTCCTGCTGGCTGAACCTTCAAAAAAACGAGATTTATTTATTGTTTTGTGTGTATGTTTGTGTGTGTGTGTGTGTGTGTATGTGCCCACATTCGTTTATGTGCACCACATGTGTGCACTGAACACTTTGGTCAGAACTGGTTTATCTCTGAATCTGAAGGTCTGGTCCAGAAATGGGATTCCTGTCTGTGCTGTGGCTGCTTGGCCATTTCTATCTTAGGGCTGAGTCATTCGGTTAACAAATCAGACCAATAATCTCCACATGTTGTCATGGAGCCTGTACAGCATCAAGTGTCTACCACAAATTAGACCAAATACTGTCAGCTGGCCCCACTGGGCCGTGAGCTGCCTGGTCATTGATTCTTTGGTGGACAGACAGCTTCCTTCCAGAATTCATGCATATGAAGACTGCTCTGCTCACATAACAGATGGCCCACTTGGGGCTAGGCTGGGACTAGTTGCTGGCTGCTGCCTGGGATGTATCCAGCTTGCTTTCTGATGGCTTTAGCCCTCACACACTGCCTGCCACAGAGGAGATGCTCGTGTGATATTTGTGAGATGAGGGACTAAGAAGGAACTGGTCCATCCTGCACATATGGGTAGAGGGGCCAGGCTATCACCCAGCCTTATCATGTAGAAAAGATTCCCCCTTCCATCCACCTGCCTATTGCTGAGCCACTGCTGGAGTCCTGATCCTGTGAGATGGGTTCATAGAGGGGCTCAGGTGACCATAGATGGGCCATGAGGCTCTGTTTATATTGCCCCTTCTTGAGGGTGCTCTGTCTGTGCAGGACACACCTCTCCACGGCCATGCTTCCAAGATAGAGACAAGTTCAGAACTCTGGTGAATGTAAAGAGGTCTGGATGAAGGGCCTCAGCAGACTGAGGGAAATAGACTAATTTAGCTAAAGGTCATCTGAGGGGACATCCAGGCACAGTGCAGGGGCTTCCTAGTCTGCTGTGTGACCTTTAGCAGTGGACCTCCCTGGTGGATATGCCTTAGTATTTATGGGGCATATCCATACAGTATGAATATTAGGAAGGTCAGGTGGTCCTGAGTACCAACACCATGTGGGAGAAAATGGGCTGGAACCTTCTCAAATCACAAATAAGAAAATGTCCCATAGGCCAGTTTAATGGGAACATTTTCTTGTTTTGAGGTTCCCTCTTTCCAAATGCAGAGGCATCTGTATCAGGTTGTATCAGGTTGACATAAGACTGGCTTGCACCAGAAAATGAGCAAAGATATAAAGAGCATTAGCCACACAGCTTATTCCTCCTAGATATGCAACAGCCAGAGAAGCCCAGGGCCATCTTGGCTGAAGGATGGTCCCCAGTTTTCAGGAGCACCTGGTGAGAAGGACAGAAGGAAAGGCTACAGTGTGGGGCATCTGGAGGGAACAGACTCTAATCACTAGCCCTGAAGCTCCCTGCATGGCTGGAAGGCCCACAGGTGGGAAGGGGTTTGGAAGGTGCTGCTGAGGGAATAGGGTATCCAGAACTGTTTCCTTGACCCAGGGCCTTCCTAGGTTTAGGCCCTTTTTGCTGAGTTTTAGAAGATTTGGGGGAAATATTCCAGGCTGGATCCTTAGGGAGGACCAGAGAGGTGGGAAGATGAGTTTGCACAAGAGGCAGGCTGGACCCCTGAACTACGCCCAGCACCTAGGATCTTTGTCAGGCAGAGGCACTTGGGGATGTAAGTCATGGTGGCTGTGGCTGATGCAGAAACACAGCTTTCATCCCAAACGGGAGAACAGGTTATTCTGGAGCCAAAACTGAGTGACCATGCCCCCAAACACAGATCCAAGTCTCCCTAAATTCTATGTTTCAACATGGTAACTGAGTGACAGGATTCTATGGTAATAGAACAAAGAAAGTCATGATTCAAGGCACTTTTAAAATACATTAGTGGTACTATTAGGCAGGTTAAGACCAAGTGGGGGAAAGCTCTGCCATACGCTTCCAATGTGGCTCCCCCAAACTCTTGATTGGTGGAAGCTAGTGGTCTGTTTATTCATTGCAAAAGGTTTTATGTGTTAGTCACAAGGACATTAGGTCAGACACAGAGATGGGCAAGGAGTGTCTGTTAAAGGGGCTAGAGATAGCCCAAGGTAGACTGTAACTAGACTCTAGAACTGTTGCATCCCAATGTCTCCACAGCCACTGAAGTTATAATCAGCCTTGCAAAAGGTCCAGTGTCAAGTTGGACCACTTTTGTTCACACTGGCCTGTCCCTGTATGAGCAGATGTCCAGTCCAGTGGACTCAGTGTTATTCTGTCTAGTTGTCTGAGGCTTCAGACCTAGCTTCAGACACCGAGTCCATGTAAGAAGCACTCAGAGTCTCTTATGCTGGTTGGCAAAGAGCAGGCGAGCTGTAGAGACTGGGTAGAGTTGCTGTCAAGAGCGACATGTGAAGAGTGGGGTGCTCCATGAGTGATGGGGTGCTCCTGGAGGGACGGTGCTGAGTAGAATGGAGACCAGCTACCCCAAAGCCAGCTTTCTAGGGGGTCAGAGCTTAGCTTTCACACTCCCTGGCTGTGTAACCCCAAGCAGACCATGGCTGTCTTCTGTGAAATACGTAACCAAGAAGTAGTTGTTGGGGATGTTGGAAGGACTAACTGGTAACCCCCTCCTCTCCCCGAGTCTGTTCTACCAGGCTCCTGTCCTGAGCGTGTCACCAGAATGAAGGTCCCTCATTGTTCATGACCTTTCACCAGCAGAGGCCCAGATGCTCACGCATGCTCTTTGATGCGCTAACTTGGTTTGAGTTCAGGACATGTAGTTTCCCACTCCCTGGTAGCAGGTAGCATCTCTTCCCTCCACTGCCTACTCTTCAGCCTCCTTTCCATGGGGTCACGGGCTGCGAGGCTGCCATCCCTGTCTACTAAAGATCTTGGCCATACATTCATCTTTACATATAATGTGCTTAATCCCCAATTTGTTTCTCCTCCTTTGGCCTCATCTCTAAATGACATACTTCTCTGACTTTTAATTGCATGTCTAGCAAATATCTCAAGCCTAACTCATCCTAATCAAGCCACCAGCACCCTAGCCCCATCTCTCTCTGTTCCTGCTATTTCCCCATGGCCCTGTCTTTGCTCTTCTGTGCCTTACATCTGACTCACCCTGAAATCTTGTTGGCTCTATCTTGACAATAAGGGCAGGGATGACTTTTATTTTTTTTGTCATTAACCTGACCAGGCCAGCATCATGCTCACTTGGATAAGTTCCCTGTAATCTCCTGTTTAGTTTTCCTGCCTCCATCTTGGCTTCTCTGCGGCTGAGTCTTAGTCACACACCAACTCTTGCAGTGTGAGCCACAGTCCTTGCAGTGGTGGCAGCAGGCATGAGACAACCACGAGGCTGAGAGAGTTAACTAGTAATGGTGTGGAGTTTTGAAACCACAAAGCCTACCCCTTGGTGACACACCTCCTTCAAAGAGCCCACCATCCTAAACCTTCCCAGTTTTACCAACTGCTAAGTCTATAAGTCTATGGGGGCCATTCTTATGCAAGCCACCACCGTGGGTGACATGAGTCACTGTAGGATGGCAGACCCATATCAAGATGTCTGCTTGCTGCATCTCTGCATCCCTGCAGTGCCTTGGCCTCCCAGGTGGGTTGTGCTCAGATTGGGTCTCTGTCAGCAGTTGCTAATCCCTGCCTGCTTAGGGGCTCAGCTGTGGGCTAGGCCTTAGAAACTGAAGAAAGAACAAGGCAGGCCCAAGACCCAAGAGTTCCTTACTCAGTGGTCAAGATAGATCAAGACTAGTGAGGAGCCAGCGGTCACTAAGGCAGAATTGACTCTGCCATGGCCTTGGTTAGTAGCAGTGGTCACAGAGGCTAGAGGAGAGATTCAAGGACACTCGGGAGGTAGGAGAAGCAACATATAGGTTTGTACTGCAAAAGGAACTTCAAGTTTAAACCTGGCCATGTTGCTTGCCAGCTGTCACTGTGACCTTGACTGAAAGGTTGCTTAGCTTTTCTGTGCCTTAATGTCCTCATCTATAAAATGGGGGTGTTGCAGGGTTTGCATGAGAGGACTTGGGGGTAGAAGAACTGCTTTAAAGAGTAAGAATTAGGGCTGGAGAGATGGCTCAGCGGTTAAGAGCACTGACTGCTCTTCCAGAGGTCGTGAGTTCAATTCCCAGCAACCACATGGTGGCTCACAACCATCTGTAATGGGATCTGACGCCCTCTTCTGGTGTGCTTATATAAATAAAATAAACAAGAGTAAGAATTATGTGAGCATGTGGTACAGCTCAGTAAACCATGGTCTCTGTCATGACTGGTGACTTACCGGATTGGGGAATGGACCAAAGGAATGTCTAGGGTGATGCTCTAAGTACTTGGAGATGAGACTGGCCAATTTCAGGTGGGAGTGAGAGGACCAGCTCACTCAGTTGGGTCTGAGGATCCTGTAGAGCATATGGTGGGACCACTGAAGCTTCTGCCTCCCACCTCCCTTTCCGTCAGGAGGCAGGTAGCCCCACATGTCAGGAGGCAGGTAGCCACACATATGATGAGTTTGGGAACTTGGATTGTTTACTGTGCATCTTGCTCCCCTCCCCCTCTGGAGGCAGGGGAAGGATTCAAGGGTGGTTATCAGTGCCGTCATCATTGTGATAACAGCAGTGATAGTGACCCCCATTTGTGCCGAGATTCACATCTCATACAGAGTGTCCTCATGTCCTATTACCTCACAGGAACACATGGTTCCAATAGTGGTGGAGGGCACATTTCTCTTGGGCCCTAGGAGGCCGCTCTTTGGGAAGTCTGTTTCAAATAACTGGGCCGTACATTTTTACAGCGCTTTGTGCTTTGCAGAACATCTTCATGTTCTTACTCTTTTTTGGCCCTCACACTCCTTTCGTGGCCCATGGTCCAAGGAAGAACTTTGCATCTGACAAACATAAACTGGAGGACCTGGGGGCTCTAGCCATTTCCACGCTCAAGAGCCTTCATTTCCAGTTAGTGTTCGTGAGGGGAGGCCGTCCTCCGAGCAGCAATGCAGCCACTTTGTGACACATCTTCAGGGACAAGGATGCTCAGTGACTCTGAGGAACAGAGGCTGCTGTCCCAATGCAAGGCTTCTTATCAGTCCTCATGCTGGACCTGGCTCTTTGTTTAAAGGCACACAGCCTGTCTGGGCACTCAGAACTGACCTCCTCAGTGTGTAGCCCTGGCTGACTGGTCTCATGTGCTGCTAGTGACTCCCTGAGATACCAGCCTGTCTATAGCACCTTCCTAAGTGCCAGCCAAGCAGTCCTTAGTGTCCCCAGCCACTCATGTCTTCAGACCTCCTTGAGGTGCTTCCTCCCCAGTGGGCCCTGTATGGGGTGGTCTGGAGAGACCAGCTCTCTGGAGGCATTTCACTGTTGGGAGATTGTTTCCACTGAGAGCTAATTGTGTATTTAGGAGAATTCCGTTTCAGGATGAAACCCAAATAGCATAGCAGGTGAATAAGCCATTGAGATGGCTGCCTTTGCCACTCCATATTGTTGCCCCACTGCCTCCAGGAAGCCTTCCAGGTATCTTTACTTGGGGAGGCTTTTATGGCTCATACAGTGCAGGACCTCTCTGCTTACCCCCTTCTTACCCACCATATCACGAGAAGCCTTAGTGATCTCACTTTGTCTCTTCTCCAGCTTGTTCTCCATGAGCCAGGTAGTACCAACACACTCATAGATGTGCAAGTGTCTGCATCGTCCTCAGTCTTGCAGCCCTGTGGGGGACATTGCCCAAGGCCATGTAAGGGAACCGGTCATAGATGAGCCCACTCAGATCTGTAGTACAGCTCCCTCCTGCAAATCTTCCATGAGAACAGACTGTAGCCACTATGCCCAGTAGCAGCTTAGCTGGGATTTCACTCGGATTGGCAATGACTGCCCTCCCATTCTTCTTGGAGTCTGTGCTCCGCTAAAATTCTGAGGACATATTGTCATCAACCTGAGCACCTCAGAGGTCTCCACATCCCTGCTCAGCTCGATGACAGGATCATTGTGTTCTGGTCTGAGTGCAGGGTCTGAAGCTGCATGAGGTCTCTCCTTCCTGCCCCACCTGACCTGCACAGGGCTCCATACCTTCCACTGGATTGGCAATCAGATCAGGTGACTCTGCCTGGAGAGCCCCTTCCTTTGCCCTTCCTCAGCTTGGGGCCTGTGAAGAAGCGCAAGTGGCAAGTCTACTTTCTGACATGACTATGACCAGTGGCTGGCAATGTCTTCTCTCCAAGCTTGCTTCCTTGGGCACACATGGGGCACACAATTCACAATTCCCTAATTGCTGTGACAGTTAGAGGAGATCCCATAGGTGAAGGCCTGGTACCCTGCCAGGCAGGCAGTAGTTAATGACTGAAGGGCAGATGTGTGGGGAGGGTAGACAAGACCAGAAGGACCGCAAAAGTCAGGCAAATGGAAGAGATGGTGACCTGGCTATAGTGAAGCTTTCATGCCTTCAGATATTCTCTGCCTGAGGCCTTGGAGAAATGCGTTCATCTTGCCAGGCACTGATGAGACAAAGACCTGGAAAAGCCTACGTGGATGTAGAATATGAGTAGCCGGGACTTGTGTGATCTTGAGGGGCCTGGAGTGGCAGAGGCCTCTGTGTCTCTCAGTCACTTAGCCAGAGTAGGTCTGGATCCCTCCATTCTAGGTGCCTCTAAGGTTGGCAAAAGCCAGCTACTGACTGTACTGGGCCCTCATCAAGGGCTGGCTCTGAGTCCTTGCTGTCTTCATTCTCCTCATGAATCCTCACACAAACCCTTTGAGGCTAGACCAACGACATCCCCTTCACAGAGGAGAGAACTGATGCTTGGCGTCATCATAGCCTTTCCCAGGGTGGCACAGATGGTAAGTGTTGGTGCTTCAGAACAGAACACTGGGGTTGGGGTGTGGCCTCTGTGACAGGTGGGTAAGGTGTCTCCGTGGGCCCTGGTCAGCAAGGGGCCTATGTGGAGTGAGTGATGTCATGGCTGGGAGGTGTCGCCAGTTTATCATAGGACCTGACCCAAGTGCTTTGGCAGTTCTGGCTCCAGTTCTCCAAGATTATGTCAAAGGAGATTAAGAGGCCCTGTGGGCTGGTGTCTTCTTCTGTGGGAGGCCACCAGCAGCTGACTCCTGTGATAGGCAGCCTCACCTTGCTGTCAGCCTACCCTTGCACCAGGCAGTTCCCCTAGGTGGGCTTTGTGAGTGCTCCAGGGATTCTTCCCCTCGCCCACCACCCTCTTCTTGGGCTAAACTCTGGAAAGCTTTCCTCTGTTTCTTGGCCCGTATCCAGCATTAGAAAATATGCCTTTGGTGCTGGGCTCATCTCTGGTATCTCCCTGACTAGTGCAGGCCAGATATTGGTCCACATCTACTAGTTACAAATCACACTATGCTGTGACGGTCCCTGTTCATAGAAGAGGCATCTGCAGGGTTACTTAGCCAAGATGGCAGTGAAGAGTCCAGGCCTACGCAGCTCCATGGTGCACTACTCTGGTCCCTCTGACCTTCATTCATGCATTCTGCTAACTGGCCTCATCATGCCAGCTTTGTGTAGTTCTTGGTACTCTTCCTGTGCAGGTGTGATGCTGCAGTAGAAGTGGAGGTCAGCTTGACCCCAGCCACTGTGGCTTAGCACCGTGGACACAGGAGGGGTGTCTAGCTGGAGCACGCATGATGAGTCAGAGGAGGGCGGGGTCAGCCCCACCTCAGAGACTCATACTCTAGAGGAGACTGACATGGCCTCTGGTATGGCCTTTCTCTTCCAAGAAGTCCTGTCTGTCTTCTCCTTCTTGGGTCTTGAACCCATGGTGGCCACTGGGAATTCTTTGCTAGAGCCCAGCTTTTCATATTGTCCTTCTTAAAGGCCACTTGGGGCCCTAACCTGTGTTGAGCTTCCCATATTATACATTTGTTACTTTACTAACTTCCTGTCAGGTACCATGTTAGCACAAGGCGGACAAACCCCACGAGCCCCTGTCCCTTCCTCAGGCAACTTCCCATTGTATGGTTGTCATGTGGGGTGGTGAAGGCTAAGGGGGAGGAGGGATAGCAAATGTCTTGGATCTGAGAGGGGAACTGAAGGATGAGTAAGAGTTTATAGAGACTGGGTAACGACAGAGAACGACATGCCCAGCAGCGCACAGTCTGAGAGCGCCATGGAGAAATGGTCAGCTTAGGGCCCCAGGTGGGCATGGGACTCGGGTGGTCAAAGCCACACGGGCCTTTGGATCCCAATGAGGAGGTGTGGGTATGACTAGGCCCTCAGCTTAGCATGGTCAGGGAAAGCCAAAGGGACCAGCCAAGCAGCTGGGAACTCAGGCTGGGTGGGTCCTCCAGGAGAGAGATTAGGTTGGTAGGAAGCATAAAGAATGGGGACTGGGCAAAGATGGACAGCCTACCTAACAAACTGACCCCCGCGGAAAAACCCCAGGGGCCCCAAATTGCTGAAAGTTTCATCATGTCCCACAATTTTATGGGTCAGGAATTTGGGGCCAGGCTCCTCAGGCAAACCTTTGGCTCTGTGTGAGATTCAGCTAGCAGGTACAGGACAGACTGGTTCATCATATGCTGACACATAGTGGGGAGGCTACCCATTAGGCTCTTTCTGTTGTGTATGTTGTATTGTGTGATATCCATCAGGGAGATCAGAGTTCTCGGTGGCTAAGAAGGGAAGTGGTGTCAGACCCATGGCTAGGGAACACTCTGGGCTTTTGTTTGTTTTGTGGGTTTTTGTTGTTGTTGTTGTTTGCCTTCAGACAAACAATACCCCCTTGACCTTTCTTGAAACTTGTGCCCCTCCAAGGCCAGGGGTAAGATGGTATAGGGCATGCTACAGAGACTGGAGCCTAGCTATGTGAGGGAGACACTTAACCTACTGCATAGCTTGGGATATCTAATCTATCAATACTGACTTCAACTACAGATCCACCCACACACACCTGGAACTTGGTCTGCTTGGTGGACCTCAGGCTCCTGCAGGGCTCGAGCATATTTACTAATGCCTAAGTATGTCATTGGTCCTCCAGCTTTCGGCACACAGCACGAGGTTCTGTGTGGAGACAAGGGCAGTGTGCCTGTGTGCTCTAAACCCAGGTTGGCTACCTGTTAGTGCTAGCTGTAGTTAAACTGAAAAGGAGCTGGAGCTCAGCAGGCCAGAGATGGGTTGATCCGTTACTGAGATCTGCTTTGTTAAGGTGTGGGGACTGACCACATCACTGTCTTTGTCCATGGGTTCTCAATCCTCATGGCATCTCTCAGGCTATGGCCATTTTTAGGGCCTGTCCACAAACACAGTGTCCTCCAGAGCACCAGTGGAGGTGCATATACCTGCCCCTGTGGAAGTCTGCCCACGTACCCTTCCCCTGGTCCCTTGACACAGAGCTGGGCCTCTGACATGATGTGCTTGGGTGTCAGTCAGCTGAGCTGGATTGCCATGTACACCCCTGCGGCAGGCAGCCTGTACCTGAGCCAGGCCAGCACTGGCTCTGGAGTGCTGACACCAGCCCTTATCAGACTCACACCACATGCCGTCACTTCACCATCTCCTGCTCGCCCCTCCGACCCCGTTCTTCACCACGGAAGGTTTAATTGTTGCAAATGGAATCCGTGTTCTACAGAAGTCCAATAAATCTGCAGTCTGTCTTCCTGGTAATCCATCACAGATTGCAAATCGCACGAGGAGAAGTCTATAAGATATGTTCTTCATGTCTAGCATGTTGGGTTATTTTCATGTCTTGTGGTTTGCATTTGGCCACTGTCATTTTAGAGGAATTTCCTGCCATCTGCGTTCAATTGAATTTTCTCACAGATTTGTGCTTGCTTGTAAATACTCAGAGCCGGCAGAAAAGGGAACTTTGTTCTTGGTGACATTTCAAAAAGCTGTTCATGCAGCCTCACCAGCCGATCTGCAGCGGTCATGAGAGTGGGGTGAGAGGTACCCCTGGGCCTTGGGATGAGATATGCTCCCCTGCAGGGCGGCTAGCCAGGTCAGCTCTCCACTTCTCTTGCACCCCACTGCTTTCTTAAGTGCTGTGGCCAGTTGTGTTGGATGTATGCATTCCTTGGCTCTGTGCCCTTCCTCTGTAGGAAGACAGTTGGGCTGAGACAGTTCTGGACCCTAGTGTCCAGATCCCGTCTGTTCTAGTTCAGCCCCTGGTGATGGGAGACATCCCAGCTCTGTGTGACTGTAGAGAAGTCATTTGCTCCTCAGTGCCTCAGGGTCTCTCACAGGCCCTAGTTACTTATATGGCTTCAGTGGCCTGCAGCATGCAGCTGGGCCTCCCTAGCTAACAGGTCCTCCTTCTAGCTGAAGTTGATCGCCTGCCTGCTTTGTGCCCAGCCTCTGCTTGGACATAGGACACAGAAGAAAGAGTGGGTCTTGTCTGTGAGGGCCAGCGAAAGCTCGGGTGATCATGACCATCCCATGGCAGGGCGGGACGAAACCTCTCTCTCTGTTCTAATAATAACGCTAGTGACAAGCCTGTCGCCAGGTGCTCGTTGAGTGCTGCATGAGATCCTAATTCATTTGCTCTTCCACTCACTTTCACAGACCGGTGTTTTGTTATCCACGGTTATATGGATGAGGAGGTTTGGGGATGTTACCAGGCCACCCGAGGCTGCCTGCCTACCCATGCGAGACACTGAGGCACCAGGGAATAAAGGGACTTGTCTAAGGTTGCACAAAGCTGGGTCTTCTCTCTTCATCAGGGGTTGAACTAGTAAATGAGAGTAGTTAAATCTCTAAGGGAGTACACTTTCTCCTGAGGGATCTAAGGTGTAAAAGTGTGGAGACTGCTATCCGGGGTGATGACTGTCACACTCTTGTGTGCACAGGCTTTGGGGCAGACTCTTGCCTCTCTCCCCATGAAAAGAAGAGGTTAAGACTGAGTGACGGACAAGGAAGGCACCTTGTGGGAGACCGATCTTGGAGTTTAGGCAGCCATCTTGGTCTTAGTTTTTTCAGCAGAAGATTGAGGACAAGCCCCTAACCAGCTGGCCTCCAGGCATGAGTTAGGCCTGCGGACAGGTCCCTCACCTGCTGGAGGACAGACTTCCTGCAGTCACCTGCTCCTGTATCATCAGCATCATCCCTGTCTCCAGAGAAGCCGGCTAATTTCCACCATAGTAAAAGTCTCTCCCCTTCTCAGAGCCATACTGTCCCGCCCTCCCCTTCTAAGCAGACTGTCTGAGAAGAAACAGTGGGTGCTTTTCTTCCATTTCCCAGCCTCCCTTACTTCTAAGCCCACTCTTGCCCTTCAAGTACTTAGCTATACTTCCGCTGCTCTCCCAGAGCCAGCAAAACTACCATGTCACCATGGCCACTGCATTAGTGCCTGATCTTCCTGTCGTTGAGTGTGCTTACTTCCCCCTGATGGACGCAGTTCTGTGGTGTTTTGTAGACATCATATTCTTCTCTATCCCCCTTCTGGGTTCTGCCTCACCTCAGTGGCTGTTGGTACTCTCCTGATCCTGAGTGGCTCGAGCTTATTTAAGGCCTTCCCTGTGTCTTCCCAAGAAAGGGGAGGTTGCATTCTCGGATTTAATGGGTTCTAAACAGAGCTGAGAATGTCCTAGCTGCAGCTTGGCCCTCCTTGGCCCACTCCTGGGTGGAGACCTTTTTGGCCACTGCTCTGTCTCCAGTGCCTAAAGCCGTGCTGGGCACTGAGATGAATGGATGCATAGGTGAACAGGGACCTTGGAAACTGTGAAGTACCATGCTTACTGTGGCAGGAAAGCAACAGTGTTCTCTCTCTGAGGTTCTTGATCTCATTGTCAAGCCAGATGGAGTTTAACCTATCTATCACTGAGCCATCTGTGTCTGCCCCCTAGAATGGCAGAGGACTTTGGCTAGGAGCCCTTTAGTGGAAACTAAGACTAATGGTCCCAAGATCCCTGTGTCTGAGGACCTGACCCAGGCAGAAAGCTCTAACATGGGATCCCCCATCCTCTTCTCCCCCTGCCGGCAGCCGGGAAGGTTGGCCATTGGAGAATGGCACTAGAACACCAGCTTCTGTACACCATCCGTGACCTGGCTGCAGCTGACTTCAGGCCACACCTCCTTGTCATCGAGGATGTCTGTCTCACCCTGATGGTCTCACCAGTTACTGCAGCATCTCCCTGGATAGAACATCTGCAGGCACACCTGTGCTGGTGGAATCGAGGCAGTCACAAAGGAAGCTGTCAGGCGAGGGGATGGGGGGGTAGAGGTGGGGGGGATGCGGGGGAAGGAGGAGTGGAGATAGAGAAGGATAACAACAGAAGGAGGCCATGAAAGTCTTCTAACTTTGTCCTGTGGTTCGACAGGTTCTCCTGTGGAACGACACCAAAGGACACAGTGGAGACGGACTGCAGGGAGACCGGGGTAGGGGTCTTTAAACTACCATCTTGCTCCTTTGCCGCACTTCTGCGGGGGTGGACACAGGATGAATGGGTGTAGGAGTGAGTCTGTTGGGGACTAGGAACAGCATACTCCCTCTGCAGGAGGAGGGAGAGCCAAAACCTTGAGGCCTGACTCTTGACACACTCATTTGTCCTCATTCATAGGTCAAACTTGTCTGCCTTCTCTCAGTTGAGCATCTGCTGTACTCCCCACCAGGACAGGCACTTCTCTCATTCATCTTTGCTCCCTACCTGCCATGGCTGGATCCTCCATCACCTGCAGTCTAGCCTCTAGCCTGGCTTATCCCCATGGCCCTAGGGCGTTGCCACAGTAGGTGTGCCCTCAGCCTGCATCAGCCTGCATTGAGAGACATAGCTGTGGAGAGAGGGACCTGGTGAGCTGCCACAGGCTGCCCTTCCTCTCTCCCACTGTTTGTGGTCCTCTAGGGACCTGGGGGTGGGAACTGCTCTTTCATACTCACTGGAAGCTCAGTGTTGTCACTTGATGGCCTGTATGTAGCTGTGTGGCCAGGGTGGAGTGGTTTTGGATGGTCCTTTTGGTAGCCTTAAGTGATCTTTGTGTCATTTCTGGACACAAAGTCCCTCTTTGTCACTTTGGAGCTCAGTTTTAAGAGGGGTTAACCCAAGAGGCTTGTGTCAGAATCAAGAAACCCTAGGACACATGTATCATTGGAGAGTCTTCTTCTTGCTCACTGGTTGATCTGCCCTTGTTTGGCTGGGCCCTGAAGATTCAAATGAGTTGAACCTTGTCTCTGTACTTAGGGGAATGTGTGGTCACAGGGCCTGGGGACTGAGGCACATACTCCATCCAGCCTAGGATGGTTTGGGCCTTCTAGCGAGGGCCCGGCCGGTGTCCTCTCTGTTGTCATTACTGGTTTGAATAGCTAGTGGTTGAGGATTCGGTTTCAGGCAAGGAGATGGAGGCTTGGCCCTAGTCTACTTCAGACTCGAGCCCCCTTCCCCCTGCCCTGGGCACATGGTGCTTAGCTTGCATCTGACATCCCCAGCACAGAGCTGGCTCAGATATGACCACCTGTAGTATTCCAGGAACTTGGCAGCTTCACTGTTTGCAGGGCTATGGTGGACTCACAGATCAAGCCCACTTCACAGAAACCAAGATCACTGTGCCCTTACCTCGTTTGCCCTCAGTCCCTCTCAGGCCTCAGTATTCAGATGGAGCCCAGGACTTGCTGTCCCCAATTGTTGACTGACTTTGAACAGCTTGGGTGACAGCATGCAATTCTCTGGTCCACAGGAGCCAGCCAGTCCTGCCCAGGCCCACCCCTAGACAGTGCACAGGGATTTGGAACGTGAGATCCGCTGGGTCTGCCTGGGCCTCCTATTTCATTTAAGGAAAAGTGCTAGCAATTGTTCTTGGAAATTATGTGGTTAATTTTGTGTTTCTGTTTAGGCAAGGATGGGAGTGGGGGCCTTATTAGTATCAGTTTGGGAAAAAAATACTGAGGCATTCACGGCCAACTGCTTAATAGTTTTCATTGAATTAATTTTAAAATGAGAACCTTGTTTCCCTTATTTAACAGTAGAAAACAACTTCCACATTCTGCCCAGTAACAAGCTCGGTTATGGGCTCTGCACACACAGTGCACACATTAAAGGCACTGCGCCCTTGTGTGGAATGAAGAGTAAGTGCAAACTACTTATTATAAGCACACGATGCACTTAACTCTTTTTTTTGTTTTGTTTTAATTTTTATTTTTTACTGTCGTGGTGACAGATCCAGCCCAGAGCTGAGCTGTTAAATGGCACAGACACTGGCTTTTTCAGTCTATGGGGAAAAAAATAGAGTAACATTTTAGAAACACCACAGGGCTAGAAGGAGATTGTTAGTTCATTCGGCCCAACATCCAGGGCTCCCTGGGCCAGTGCTCACTGCCTAGGAGAGGGTGGCTACAGGGATTTCCTGGAGGCTTGGTAGCCAGCTCATGCTTGCCCAAATAAGCATAGGCCTTGGAGGGAGGGGTCCAGCAATGGACCTGGCTCTAGGGTCAGGGCACAGCTTGCTCCATACCTCACTTAATCCACCTGTCCCTTCCTCTGCTGGGACAGTCAGGAAAATAATTTTATCCTAGTGTTGATGGAACTTTATATAGATTGGTTGTCTCAGAGTCCTGGTAGGTGGGTAGCGCAATTCTGTGTTCATTGATCTCTTTTGGGTGTGTGGGTCTTTATATATTTATGGTTTATTTTAAAGATTTGTTTTTATTTTATGTGTATGAGTGTTTTATCGCACGCGCGCGCGCGCACACACACACACCATGTGCATGCCTCATGCTCACAGAGGCCAGAGGAGGGTATCAGATCTCCTGGGTCTGGAGTTACAGATGGTTGGGAGCCAACATGTGGATGCTAGGAACCAGACATAGGCTCTCCGGCAGAGCAGCCAGTGCTCTTAACCACTGAGCCACCTCTACAGCCTTTTTATTTGTTTTTAATAGGAAATGCATAGAGTTTGATTGAGCACAATTATTAGCTTGTGTCGGGTTTTCTTGGGTTCATTAGTGTACCTGATTGTCTGGCTCCATGTCTCCATCCCTCCTTTCCCATCACAACGTAATGAACTACCCAAGCCATGACGTCAGACACTAACAACCTGCACCTGCCTGCCGGCTCGACTCTATCTAGTCTCCCTGCCTCTATTTGGAGGTGATCATTCTACTAAATTATGTTCTCATTTCTCTGCTTAGATTATGCTTCTTGCTGAGATAAATTATACATGTAGAGGTGTGCACACCAGTGTATACTCTGATGAATAGTGATTGGAACCACAATGGACTGTTACAGTTACCCCAATGAGCCCCATTCTTGCTGCCCCACTTTTTAGGGAACCACAGGCCTGAGTGGATTAGTTCTAGAACTACAGATTAGTTCTTTTGAACTCTGTGGCTAGGGTCATATGGAGTTTACCATGACTGGCTTCTTTCCCTTAGCGCTGTCTCTGACACCTCTTTATGTCACAATGCAGTAGAAAGAGAGCAGGGACAGGAGATGCGCAGTGCTTAAAAGGGTTCCTGGCATGTAGTCAGTGTGCCTGGGGACACCTTGGTATTTGTGTGATGCATAAGACACGGGCACAGAATGAAACCACTGTGGCTGGGGCTTTTGGTGCTCAGTCAATCGCTGGCATTTTCATGGGCTCTTATTTATGTCCAGCTCATCCTATGCCCTAAGGAGGGTTCAGTGATAAACTAGGTGTTACCTGGATCTCATGTTCCTGTGGGAGAGACAAACCATGGAGCAACAAATAAGCCAGGCAGTTTCTGTTAGCCCTCAAGTGACTTTATGTAGGTCTGATGTGTTGTTTCTTTGCTGTTTATAATTGCTATTGAGAAATGCCCCTGTGCCACTTAGAACAGGAACCTTGTGTCCTCAGTGGCCTGAGTGTGACTGTGAGACCTGGAGCTATCATGAGCCTCCTCCTCCTCCTCTTCCTCACCTGTTTGACTGCTGGTTATTCATGCTTCCCTGCTGGTAGGATGTTCTAGGAGAGCAGAGATTTCTGTCTGTTCAATCCAGTGTCATCTTCCAGACGTTGATGGCAGAGGCTTAAGAAGGCTGATTTACCAACTTCTTCAGCAAGATTGTGCCTGCTAGTGTGCTAAGTGGTGATGAGAAGTGCCAGGCAGGAGAGTTGGGTGTGGTGACACACACTTGTAATTCTAATGCTGAGGTCGAAAGATCAAGTGTGCTTGAGGTCAGCCTGCCCTGCACAGTGAACTTAAGCTCAGTCTGGCCTACATGGTGAGACCTTGTCTCAAAACAAGCAGACACAAAGCACGGAGCAAGTGAGAGGATGGTGATGGTGACGGTGATGGCAAGGGGACACTTCTTGCTGGGTCATCATGGGCTCCCTGGGCAGTGTCCTCTGGGCGGAGGCTGAGTGCATGTTGGGTGCTTTGTGGGAGGGAGCCGTGATTGGGTGGCAGTAGAGGGGAAGGGAGGTAGGTTAGCCAAATAACTCAGACGATCAGTTAGCTCTTGGCCAGTGTAAGGCCAGCACGTATAACCAGGAGATGGAAGCGTGGAGAGACATTGATCACCTGCAGCAGAGAGAGCAGCAGGGCGGCTTCCAAAGCAGCTTCTTTCTTCAGGAAGGGAGTGTGGGGTTTCAGTCATGGCGTTTATGCACATTTATACCAGAGAGCACTTTAGGGGCAGGTGTGTTTCTGAGCATGCTCAATGTAATGTCATAGGTCAAGAAGGAAAGAGTTACATATTTCTGGGCATGCTCAGCTTAAAGTAATGTCACACGTGCTTAAAGGGGGAAGATGGCTGAGAGGGATGCTTTGGGCATGTTCAAGTCAATATTATAATGAGCTAAATATTCTCAAAGTTGCCTAAAAGAATGAGTCAGAGTGGCTAGGGGCCTTTGGCTGCTGGCTCACAAGTTCCTCTAAAGTCTTAGTTGAAAGAAAAATAAGAAATATAAAAGGATAACACAGGGCAGGTGATAATGCTGGAGTTTACCCCTGTGTGCCTGCTGCACTCTGGGCTAACAGGATGGCACCTTTCTCTGTTTGTCAGCTAGCCCTAAGGAGGATACAGCTGTCTGCCCAACTTTCTCCTTTCTTTTCAAAACTAGCTGGCTTAGGATCATGCAGGAACTCCTGGCTAGCATCTAGACTCCAAGGCTGGGTTCCCAGATCATTGAGTTAGAAGCAGGTGAGTCTTCCTTCCCTAGCCTCTCAGTCCTCATATGTGACGTGGGGACGGACAGCTTTGAGGTCTTACTAGCTCGTGTGTGTGTGTGTGTGTGTGTGTGTGTGTGTGTATGTGTGTGTGTGTGTGAGCTGTTTCATTCATCTGGCAGCTGAGGGTGGACAGACCCAGGAGCTCACTATGTGCCACCTCCCTCCCAGTGGTTGTCATAGACTCAAGGAGTCTGAGGCTTTGACAGAATTAGCTTGTCAAATCCATACTACCTGTGTGTGATAGAGTCTGAACTAGGACCCTGTCCCAGCTGGTGCTCCCTGCAGCCATAACTTCAGGTAGAAATCAGGTAACCCCACCAGGTTTACAAGGGCATTTGGGACAAGCCCCTACCCTAGTTATAATGGGCTGTTTCCTGTTATTCTAAAGGTTTGCCCCTAAGACTTGCTGGGGTAAGGTTGAAACTTCACAGAACTGGGAAGAAGAAACCCGAGTGTAAATCAGGTTTATGGCCGGGATAATGAAGTCTCAGTTCCTCAGCCTTCTTGATTCCTTCCATATGAAGCCCTCTGCTTTTGGTCACAGAAGAACATAGTGGTTTCATGTGTCCAGTCCCTGGAGCCTGGAAGGCAGGACATTCAGATGTGTCTGTGAGCACTGATCAGCAGCCCTGCACCTAATAGATGATGACATTCTTTACACCTTCTCTGCCTGCTTGGGACTGGGCCTGTGCCCAACACAGGTAACAGAGTGCTTTCAGGGTGGGATAGGTCACAGGTATGCCAAAATGATAGCGGCAAGACCGGCAGACCAGGCAGGCTGGTGGACAGTTGGGGAGGGTTACCCGGGGGAGCTGACCCAAGAGCGACAAGGAAGTCAGAGGGGCGGGTAAGCTGCAGAATGGTGTGCCAGGCAGAGGAACAGGTATCTGAGCATTGAGAGGGGAGAGAGACTGGAGAGGCAAGTCCTCTAATATGGAGGAAGGAGGGCATTCCTTTGTGGCACACTTGGCTTTCCTGGATGAGGTGTCACTTAGCAGGATGGGAAAAGGGTGGATGGGAGTTTGTCAGCCCCCACAGGAGCTCTGCCTTGACAAAGGCCTGGGCAAGCGACAGGAGAGGCAATGATAGTGATGGACGCCTGTGTGCTGTACTCCATCCAGTGGTCCTAACAGGCACTGGAGAGGTGATATATGCAGCCACCCATGCTGCTTGCCCTCCATCCAAGCACGAAGGCTTAGTTCTGGGCCGCTGTGTTGCTGGTGTTTGTAATTACAGTGGCAACAGGATCATGCTCATCAGACTGCTGATTGAGCAGGGGGCACCAGTCCTGGTAATGGGGAACAGAAGCAGGGCGCCATATTGCTTGGGGGATCTTAAGCAAGTACAGGGTCTCTGGCCCTGCTGGGGCACTGAGGTGTCCTGGCTCTGACTAGCTGTCTTCATCTTCTTGTACCTGGTAGTGCCTGATTGTTGGGGTGGGACTGAATAGACACCCTGACAGGGATTCACACAGGGTAGGTGGCATGGAAGGTACAGGTCCTGGGATAGGGCTACCTCCAGTGATGATCCAGGCCATGTGCCTCGCACTATGGGTCTTCCTCAGGACTGGAGATGAGGGAGGTGCTGACGGCAGTTCCTCATCCAGAGAACTTACACTGTTCACTCCCTGAGACCAACTCGTCCTTCCCAGAAGCTCAAGAAGTAGCATTGTGTCAGAAAGATGTGCCAAGGATGCCGCTAGCCCTCTGCTACCAAGGCTCCACTTCTCTGGGGCTTTATCATCACCCCAGCTCTCATCCTCAAGAGTCACTATGACAACACCACCCCCAGGGGCCAGAATTGTCCACCCATGTCTTTTCAGATGAGGAACCCAAGGACCAGAGAGGGGTCACCCAGTTGGACACCCAGCCCCCCCCTTCCCTGATTCCTGAATATTGCGGGACCTCGGAGCTCTTACAGCAGGAGGTGAGATTCTGCATTGAAAAAACCATCCCTTCACTGAGGCAGCTCATGGTATAGGAGCCATTGTCCACAGTGTAGATGGAAGAGAGGCTGGGCCAGGGATGGGGAGAACATGCTGGAAGACAGCAGCGGAGTCCACCGCTGGGCCAGGTTGGGTTCTGAAAAAAGAAGGACTTACCATTTAGGGACAGCCATGCAGAGTGGGGAGCCAGCCTCTGCTGAGAGCAGTAGCATCGCCTACTTGGGGAGGGACAGCTAGCGTTTCCCAGGACTGCTTTTTAACATGGTGGGTGGATGGGGCCTGGGAAGGGACACTCACAGCCAGGGCCCTAAGTAGGCAAGTGACTTTGCTTCATTCCTCAGCTCCCTGGCCCGAGGGATGGGAGTCGACAAGAGACAGTCTGAACTGCCCATGCCAAGTCTTTGGATTGTCCCACCACTGGGCTGCTGGGAGCTGAGGGCCTTTGGATTTAGGCTTCTATGTGGAGAGGGGACAGGGATATTTGCTTCCGAGCTGCTGCAAAGAAAAGCTGTTACAAAGTAGTGCATGTCGGGTATGGGTTAGAAGGGCCTGAGCTGGGGGTACTTTTGACTTGGCAGGGAGGAGAGGTGGAAGAGATGCCACCAGGATGCTACAGCGTAGGGAGAGAGTCTGGGGTACCAGTCCCTGTAAGTTGCTTACAGAAAATCTACACTGTAGTCTTGTGTTAAATCACTTCTGTCCTGGAAAGCCACAAGCACCCTGAAAGGCAGGCAGCCAAGGGCAGAGCAAGCATGGCGGGAGGCAGCCTAGGTGTGACTCCTGACCTGGTCTTCCCATGTGGTTCCAAATGTGCCTTTTGAGAGTCCTTCACCCCTGCCTGTCCCTCCATCTGTCCAATGGCCTGTGTCACTTGGTACTCACATAGCAAGGGCGACCCTCTGGAGCCAGGCTGCTGCTGGCTGCGGAGGCCCAGCTGGGCTGCTGATTGTTCTGAAGAGCTGAGGGCTCTTTCAAGGGAAACTGCAGTCAATTAGTGGAGAGTGGAATTTGAAAGGCCCAAATCCCTTTTTACCCCAAACTTCAAATCTGGTTTTCGTCAGTGGCTTTGAAAACAAATACCAAAAGAACCCTTTTTTCAAAAATGATTTTTTTCCTTCTCCTCTTTTTCCCATCCCTCCCTTGCATTCTCTTGTTTCCTGGCCTTTTATCTCTTTGAACAGTCAGCTTTGGTAGCCTGGCCTGGCTCTACTATGGTGGCAGAGCAGGTGGGTGTGTGGCTGTGACAGACCCCACCCTCCCAGTGCGTGCCTGAGCCTTGCCTCCTCTTGGCAATATGGTGGCTGGTGGGGAAGCCATGTGGGCACTCTCTGCATTCCGAGTTGTTCTGCTTCACGTCTCTGCGCCCTGGGTTCAGCCCAGAATGGGTGTTGGAACAGGTGCCCTGCAATAGGGAAGGGAAGGGAGGCGGACGACAGGGTGCTCCTGGAGAAAAAAGAGGGCCTAACTGTAGGCAGACACACAGCTTGGCCTCAGAGAGTCACCCATGCCTGTCACCCATTGTTGAGCTGTTCACTCATTCATGCTGTGAATATCCCCTGAACATCTGCCCTGGGCCAGACCTGATTCTGAGGGTCCCAAGGCAAACTGTCCTAACATCAGCCCCAAGCAGCCTGGAGTCTAGTCGGGAGAGGGCAACAGCTATGGGGAGAACCAGGCGTGAGAGGAACAGAGAAGGTCCTGGCTATTTGTAGTAGTCAGCAGAAGCTGTGACAGGTGGCTGGCCATTGGACTGGCTTCTGATGGGCAAGAAAGAGCTTGCCAAGGAAAGGGCTGGAGAAGGGCATTCGGTAGAGTGAGTGAGAGAGCGGAGTCCAAGGTGGTCAGAGGCTAGCCCAAAGCAGATTGTGGTATGAGGTGGTCAGAGGCTAGCCCAAGGCAGGTTGTGGTATGAGGTGGTCAGAGGCTAGCCCAAGGCAGGTTGTGGTATGAGGTGGTCAGATGCTAGCCCAAGGTATGTTGTGGTGTGAAGTGGTCAGAGGCTAGACCACATCTCACCACAACACATGTAACACGTGGTGTCTTGATATCCCATGAGCTCCCAGGGTAGGCACTGTGTCCTCTAGACAACTCTGAGGTGGAGGGTTCATGTTCCATGTCACAGATGAACAGATAAGCT
Organism: Rhynchomys soricoides; assembly: GCA_019843965.1. Lineage (NCBI taxonomy): Eukaryota > Metazoa > Chordata > Mammalia > Rodentia > Muridae > Rhynchomys > Rhynchomys soricoides. Next base: position 796,637 of record JADRCH010000114.1, read on the forward strand.
CACAGAGAGGAAAGCCCAAGGGCCACAGGTACTCAGCTGGGGATTAGATATGGGGGCGGGGGGGCAGGGAGCCAATTAACTGGCTCCCTAGAGGCTGCCAGTAGACAACTAGCATCTAGAGATCCCTCTAAGGACAAAGGGGTAGAGCTTGTATGTAGCGGTGTCTGTGGATACTCAGCAGAAGTGTCAGACTTGGGATTTGAACATAGGACAAAAGCAATAAAGCCACAGGATTCACAAGCACATCCTCTCGCTTTCTCAGTGGACCCTTGAAGCCCTGCTGAGCTCACCCTCTGCTCTGCCTTTGCCTCCTCTCCTCATGCCATAGTCTTGCTGCCCTTAGTCAGCTGAGCTCGATCTCTGGGAGCTGCCTGAGCACACACAGGACTATGTGTGTGATGCAGGTGTGTGTGTGTGTGTGTGTGTGTGTGTGTGTGTGTGTGTGTGTAAAAAAGAGATAGCCGAGTAGCGTCAGCCTGGTTTCAGATCCTGGTTCTACCTTGACAACCCTATTACTTAATTCTCTTCTCTTGAAGGAGCTCAGTGACAGGGCTCCTTCCTTCTGAGGCTGTGCTGAGGAGTAAAAGAGACTAAGTCAAATGCTCAGCGTTGTTCATACATAGCACATGCTCAGCAAATGGCTGTGTCACTGTAGGATTCCAGACACTCACGTGATAGCAGGTTTAGACCTAGATGATGTCCAGCAGAGAGCTGGGGACCCCAGAGAGCCTGCCACCTACCCCTGGGTCTGTGATGACAAGCAGAGACCTAAGCTGGGTGGTGGAATATGTACCTAAAGCCAGTACTCAGAGGAGAAATGGGAGGGTTTGTCATGTGTTTGAGGCCATCCTGAGCCTCAGAGTAAAATCTTGTCTCAAAAACTCAAAGGAGAAAACAAACCAACCAACCTGAGACACAGGGAGAGGCAGGATAGGACCATCCATCAAAGAGATGTCGAAGACCTCCCTCTTTGAACCAGTCTCTCAGGTTATCCACTCCTCTCATTTAGAACTAGCAAAAGCGCTGACATCACTGCCCTGTCATGCCCCATACTTGGATGTCCTCATCCTTACTGGGCCATCTTCAGGAAGGGCTGGAGCCTTCTGACCCTTTGCCTGCCTGAGGGCTGATACTTGGCCCCAATCTCCACTCTGACCTCTTGGGGCATTGGCTAGCTGTGGCCCTTCTCTAAGCACTCCTAACAGTACATTGATATCAATAATTTATCAGATGATTAAAATTTGCTGAGTCCTAAACATCTCATAGATATTAGTTTAAATCTGACATCAGGACTTCTTAAATTTTTGGTTTCTTCCCCCATTTTGCAGAAACATCAGCTGAGGTTTGGCAAAGTATCAGGCTTGAAATTTGAACCCAGAGCCAAAGGTAGCAAAGTCACAGTCTTCAGCCATGTCTATAGTCTCTTGCCTCCTCCATGGTCTGGCTGTGAGGCTAGTGGGGTTCTGGAGAGAGTGCTGTGTACTGTGGAACCCCCCCAGTGGGGGAATTTCTGAAGTCCTTGTTGCTGGCTTCCTAATCCTGGGGTCTATAATTATTCACTGAGTAAACCTGCATTTGCATTGGCCCCATATAGAGGGCTGGAAAAATTCCTGCCCTGTCTCCAAGGTAAGACAGGAAAGAAAATATTATCGTCACCCTCTGGTGGAACCAGCTCCAGGCCTCTGTCCCACTGAATCACCTGAGGGTCGGGTCGCACCACAGCCACAGAAAGGAGCTGAGTTTCCAACCAAAACAACTCGTGCATCTGCCTGGAATTTAGTGATTGATTTATGGGGTGCCTCCTGCCAGCATTGAGGAGATGGACTAACCTCTGCAAGCATGGCTGAGAACAGCCTCCCAGGGAAGAGGGAAGCCCTTGGGGACTGAGGCACAAATGAATATGAGGGCTGGTATGATGCAGTCAGACTCACAACTAAGAAGTCATACCAGGCTTTCAAGGGCTTGGTGTTCCATGGCCTCTCTGGATACCCTCTCCTGCCTTCCCAGGGCTCCATCTGTGTGACTAGTGACTTTCAGCTTCTCTGTGTCCTCTGGTGCAATTTAATCTCCAGATTAATCCTGTGGGGCAGGTGACACTCCATGTTAAAGCTGAGGAGCCCAGGGTTCAGAGAAACGGGATCTGGTCACAGTTCCCAGCAGTAGATCCTGCCTTTTAGCCTTTGCCTTGGCCAGCTCTCAGAGCTGGAAGGTCTAAGGAGCCCCGCATGCCTCTGCTTTCACTCCCTGCCCTGGTGTGGATGTAGCCAGGCCTGCTGAGGGCCTGAGAGTTTGAAGTGACTGTAGTGTCCCAAGAGTGTGGGTCTAGTGCGGCTTGCCTTTCTGTCTGCTCACACCTCTCCCTGTGGCCTTCCTGCCCACTCCCTCCTAGGCTCACTCCCTGATCCTTGTCCACTGGACAAACTCATTTGGGTTTGGGTCCTAGACGATCCCAGGATTGGAAAGGGCTCCTTGTGAGGTGAGCTAGGCAGGACCCCATGGTAGTGTGTAATTGGGACATAGACGGGAGACTGCCTGCTGTGGATTCCCTGCTCAGTGCCATTGCTCCACTGTGTCCTAGTGGACCTGCTAGGGCTGGATGGCAGGCAGGTGGGGGAGAGAAAGAGGATGTATCCTTTCATATCCAGCTGGTCAGGTCTGTACTCTTGATTTTGCAGTAGCTCCCGGTTAACCCTGTCTGTGGAGGAGGACATGGCTGTCTGACTATGGAGGACTGAACCCATCTAGAGGAAGCCAGTCCCTTTGGATAGCAATCTATTTTGCTCAGCTTCTCCTGCAGCTGCCCCATTAGACAGCTGTAGTATCCATACCTTATGCAAAGTGCGAATGTTTCAGACATCTTAGGCTTGGAAACACCTACATAGGCAAACCCACTTGAGCATCTCTAATCAGAAATCAGAAATGTCCCAGAATCAAAAATGATTCATCAACACTCAAGAAATCCTGGATTTTACTGCACTGAGGGTTTCTGATGTCTCTGCGTGTGCTTGAGCTTGCCTCTCTGTGTGTTCATCCAGAAGATGACATTGGAGCCCCTAGAGTTACCTATGGTTGTGGGGCTCCCGATGGGGGTGCTGGGAACCACACCTGGGTCCTTTGGAAGATCAGGACCTACTCTTAACTACTGAGCCATCTCTCCAACCCCAAGGCTTCTGATTTGGGGGTTACAGATGCTCAACCTGTGTGAAGACAGCCAACTGGGGGAGGCTCCCTGGCACCTTTGCTTTTATGATCTAGCACCACCAACTAGTTAAGCTATGATTATCACCTGTCAAAATAAAAAGGGAGAGAGGCCATCCCTACTTCCACCCTGTACACACTGTCCCCAGCACAGTCCCCAGGTACAGATCCATCTTCTCACCCAGTAGACAGATCTCTCTCTCTCTCTCCCTCCCTCCTCCCTCCCTCCCTCCCTCCCTGGCTGCTGGTTCTCAGGGTTCAGTGTCCATCATTAGATATTCTAGCTCTGGAAATACCACCAGCTTCCTTTGTGTTCTTGTCCCCTGCACATGTGGGTCTGTTCTGTGAATACTCTCTTCTTCCTGCCTGATTGACTCTTGACTGCCAGCCACTGACAGTGAGTCTCTTGGTAACTGTGGAGTGCTTACATGGGGGTAGTAATATTCCTTCCAAAGATGGGGTCACACTGTATCTGCTGTTGGGTGTGCTGTGCTCAGTGACACCAGCCAAGGCCCATGGGAACTTCACACATCACATACATAGCATTTGACTCATCCATGAGATTAACTTAAATCCAGACTGAGGTCCAGGAAAGAGTGGACACAAATGAGCCTCCCTGCGACCAGAGAGCTGATTCTCTTGATTCATATTGATCCTCCTCCAGACACCCACTCGAAGTCCCCAGCCCTGGCACATAACATGGTTTCATTTTTATAGCACCAACTCTGCTGTTCTTGAAGCACTAATCAGAGGTTTCTCCTCCGGAACCCTCCCTTGCCCTTACCTATGGATTTAGAGATCTTGCCCCCAGGGCCCCTGTCAGTCCAATAGAGAGCAGCTGGGTCTCAGTGGCCACCAGTGAGGGCCAGCAGAGAGTAGCTGCTTGTAGCATGCTGGGGTGGTGGGTAAGCCTGTCAGGGAGCTCATGCTGCTGCCCTCTCAGGCCATTCATCCCTTCTTTCATTTTTCAGATGCTCCCTGGGATCTGCTGTGCTGAGGGGCCAGGACCAGAAGGGAATCTGACCCAGTCCTTCCCACACAGCCCCAACAGAGCCAGTGTGGGGATGCCTTGCACACTCAAATGCTGTCCATTGGGAAGGAGCTAGAAATACATCACAGGTGGAGGGCCGTGAGAGGGGAAAGATGCCAGGATACTGAGTGGGATCCCAGAAGGCCCTGCAGTTAACTCCTGAGTGGCTGAGTAAGGAAGCCTGTGGGGAGTTGGAGATAGGTGGGTGTGGGTGAGCAGCCATAGCTCCTGTGTGCTGAGGTCAGGAAAGCCTGGCTATGGAAGCAGCCTATGTTGGTTGGTTTTCTGTTGCTATGACAGCATACCCAAGGAGGAGTAACTTAAAAAGAAAAGTGTACTTTGGCTCAAGCTCCTGGTGGACAGAAAGTCCAACACCAGGCGTCCACACCTGGGGAGATTCTTGGGCTGCTTCAGCTCAGGGCAGGAAGTGGAAGGTGGGTGGACGTGTGCAGAAGTGGGGCTGGGCAGCTGGCATGTAGCTCAGGGTGCTTGCTCAGAGTGTGGAGGCTCTGGGTTAGATTCCTAGTATCACAGAAAACACTAGAACTGCAGCATTCCCAGAGTTGGGGGCCAGAGGATCAGGAGTCCAATGTCATTCTCAGTTGCATGGTGAGTTTGAGGTCAGTTTAGGCTATAGGAAAACCTGCCTCAAATAAAAGAAGAGAGGAAGGGATGGAGACAGCCTGAACTCGCTACAGTTCACCCATTTCCTGGAGAAAGGCATGACTGTTCTGGGTACCTTATGCCTCCCTTCCAAATTGAGAAATTAAGATTTTAACACATGTTCTTTTGGGGGAGACACAAACCAGTCTTTAATCTTGGTGTTTATCTTGGGGCTGCCCGCCCTGGCTGGTCTCTCAAGGGTAGTGTCCAGTGTGGTCATGATGAGTACCCATACCTTCCCATTGCCCTTCCAGTTACAGAGGATGCTTTCACTGTCTAAGACAGCGATGTTTCCTGTTGGCCGTCTGTAAATATCTTTTGCCACATTCGTTTCTCTTCTTTCTAGGTTGGCTGTTTCCTTTTAAAATTGAGTGGATTTTGAATTCTTTATTTTTTAAAGTTTGATTTATTTATTTATTTTATATTTTATGTGTGTTCTATCTACATGTATACTTGTGTGCCAGAAGAGGGCATCAGATCCCATTACAGATGGTTGTGAGTCACCATGTGGTTGCTGGGAATTGAACTCAGGTCCTCTGGAAGGGCAGCCAGTGTTCTCTACCTCTGAGCCATCTCTCTAGCCCATGGCAACATTTTAAACATTAATTTAATCTGTCCCTACCTATGGGCTTGTTCAGATTTCCTATTTTTCTTTTATTTGGTTTTGATAACTTATGTTTTCTTAGAGATTGGTCCATTTTGATAACTCAAAATCATCAGCCCACTCTGGTCTCTGGACAGTTCCTTGTCTGTGGCCTGCTTCTGTTGTCATTCTCCATGGGGGTTATTTGCTCCTCCTCTCTCCTTACTGTGAAGGTCTTGGTTAATTGCTTGTCAGTTTATTTGTCTTGCTGGGACATCGATTGGAGATTAGCTCACTGATCTCTCCACTATGCTTTGTGCAGGAGGGGTATGCTACTGATTTCTGCTATGTCTCTCTGATTTCTCTGTACGTTATTTTGGTTTCCTTAACACTGGTGGAGTCCCGATTTCCCTTTATATTGTGGCTCTGTTCATTTCAGTTCTGTGACATTAGTGGAGCTTTACTCCCAGGCCCAGTGCCTGGTCAGTTTTGTATGCACTGCTGAGGACCCTTGCATTTGCTCAGAGGCAACTCTACTCTAGTGATTCCCCTGTCTTTCCCACAACAAAATTTGTCCCTTTCCAGACTGTCTCATTCACATAGGACCTACCTCTTATTACTTCAAATGCGCTAAGAAAACCAAGCCAAAAACCACCTCTGTGGACCATGGTGCATCTGCAGTGTCTTCCCATTCCTCCCATTGGTCTAAATGCAAGTGGGCTGCCCTGACAGCAGGGACTCTACTGTTCTGGGACTCTTTTCCTTGGCAAGTGGTCTCAGGAGCCAGAATGAGAGGTAAGTGGTGAGACAAGGCAGCAGGCTCCTCTCCCCTCCATCTAGAGGGAACTGAAACATTAGTCTTCACCACGTAGGGCTGGGTCTGGGAACTTGCATTTTGAATACTTGCTTGTCCTGCTTGCCAGGGGTAGGGGGGCTGCTTGATGACCTCGCCCAGAGCCCAGCCCCATGGAGGCAGCCTGCAGCTGGCTGTGGTGGCTCAATTAAGAGTATCAGAGAAGATGGCACAGGACACAGAGGATCCACAGATGGCTTTGTGCATGTAAACCTTTCTTCCCACCTGTTCCCCCGTGAGTGAACTCTTTCCAGGCCTCCCCTTCCTCTTGCTATCTCAGACCTGGCTTTGGTTGTTCCATGAACAGTGGTAACACTGGGGACCAGATCATTCTCTGAGCCTCAAAACTTCCCTCTCTTCTGAGTTTCTGGATGTCTGGCCCCACTTCTGCCTTGACTGCTTCTCAACACAATCACTGCACATCATGGACCCACTTTCCCTTCCTAGTGGTCACATCCCTGTCACTGCTTTCCAGACATCTGCTGTGGATGCAAAGGTTGCTTTCAGCCTGGAGCTGGCCCTTCAGCTACCAGGATTTCCCCTTTCTGAATCACAGTGGCTTTTTTCCGTTTGACTTGCAAGGGTCTTACTATACAGCCCAGGCTTCAAACTCATGGGCCTTTGTATTCCTCCTACCTCATCCTCCCAAGGGCTGGGATCACAGGCATAGGGTACCACGGCCAGCTTCACAGTGGCCACTTAACTCGCCTTTAGCACATTGGCATGGGCACTGCAGCGATTCTGTCATATCTTCTTCCGTTGGTTGACAGTTGGAGATTTTGTCATGTGGTGTGTGGGGACATGCTCACTATGAAGGTGCTGCTACCATCTTGCAATGCATGAGCCAGCTCCCTAGAACAAAGGACTCTCCAGTAGTAGTTCAGTAGTGCTGAGCTCGACAAACCTCATATGGAGACATAGCAATATGACTCTCCTTTTGAAAAAAGTTTTATGTTTATGGGTGCTTTTTTAAATCTGTGTACCACATCTGTGCCTGGTGCCCAAGGCCAAAGGCCAGAAGAGGCCATCAGATCCCCTGGGACTGGAGTTACTGATTGTTGTGAACTGCCATGTGGGTGCTGGGCACTCAGGTCCTCTGGCAGAGCAGCCAGTGTCTTAGACCTTGGAGTTGTCTCTCCTGCCCATATTGTTACTTTTGTTAAATTCATCCTGTTGGGCAGTGGTGGCGCATGCCTTTAATCCCAGCACTTGGGAGGCAGAGGCAGGCGGATTTCTGAGTTTGAGGCTAGCCTGGTCTACAGAGTGAGTTCCAGGACAGCCAGGGCTACAGAGAAACCCTGTCTCAAAAAAAAAAAAAAAAAAAAAAAAAGTAAATTCATCCAAACTGCATTTCATCCTGATGTGGAGGTAAAGCAAGATCTGTACAGCCTTCAGTGCCTTGTCTCTCAGTCTCTATGTCTGTCTGTCTCTCAAATATCTCTGTCTGCCTCTCTGTCTCTGCCTTTGTCTGTCTGCCTCTCTCTGTCTCTGTCTCTCTCTCTTACACGCACACACACTCACTCCCTTATATTCCCATCGTCTCCTTTGCACTGGCTGGTAGCATCTGCTCACCCGTCTCCACCCCCACCTAGACATACACCATCTATCTTTGTCCTGCTTCAGATGATTACCTGAGCTGGCCTGCACCGAGAGGCCTCCCCCACATCTGTATAAAACTCACCTCCTCCTTACTCCTTTCATGATTGGGTTTTCTATTTGTCACTAACATTCTGGTGTGTGTGTGTGTGTGTGTGTGCGCGTATGCATGCATGCACATGTGCACACATACCACATGATACTGAAGACTATACCAGGCAAGCGCTTCATTAATGAGTTCTATCTCCAACCTGTAATTTACCTATTTTATCTTCAGTTTCCCCAGAACATGAACCCCCATGAGAGCAGAAATTATTACCTATTTCATTCACAGTTACATTTCCAGCTCCGAGAGCAAGCCCTGGCCCGTAGCAGGTGCTCAGGAAAGAATGTGCTGAACAGATGATGAATGGACAGTGCTGTGCAGAGCCAGGCACGTACACGTGATGTGTATGATCATCGTTATTACTCTACACGCTGCCCAGAGAGATGCTGGAAACCCCGCCACAGGATCTGGGAGAACGTAACACAGATGGGGACAATTGGTTAACTATTTGGGGGGGGAAAACATAAAGTTAAACCAACATCATCTCACAAAATCCTTTCCAGATGGATTAAGGGGTGAAGTGTGAAAAATGAAGACACACAAAAAATTAGGAGAGATTATAGGGGAATACTTAGCTGACATCTAGTTGGAAGAGGAATAGGTTTACATAACGGCTGACGAAGGGATTGTAACTAAAAGACTGTTGAAGTGCTTCAGGTTGTAAACATTTTATATGTAAAACTTTGTCTTCCGCTAGGTGTGATGTCCCATGTCTATAATCTCAGCATTGAGAAGCCAGGACAGGAGGATTGAAAGCTTAAGGCTAGCTGGGATACACAGTGAGACCTCATCTCAAAAATAAATAAATAAATAAATAAATAATAAATAGGTATTTGCTTCAAGACCAAAGGTGATAGTAGTGTTTATAAACAAAACAACCTATAAACTAAAAAGATCCCTAGACTAAAAACCAGAGAGAGGCAAGTGACTGAAGAAACTAGAGTCAGACTGAATGCTCAGGTATTTGTCCCCAGTCATAACATCCAGGAAGAGGAAGTTGTGTCACCAGCAGGCTCACAGCCTCTGCTGGGCTCCAGCAGGGGTGCTCTCGCGATGGCAACTTGACAGCGATGTTCCAGGAGCCTGGCAAACATCCATCCACTTCAGTCCAGGAATTCGTCTCCTTGGAAGTAATCCTGGGGAAGCATTTGGAGCTTCGGACAGTGATTTATGTGCAGGGGGTGCTCATCCGGGTGTTATTTAATAAGAGCCAAAAATCGAAAGTGTCCGAAGTGCTTGACAATGGGAGAGCCAAGTGAGCATTGCTGACGTGACCAGACGTGTACTATTCAGAGAAGGGCTTTGGGAGAATCCCCAGGAGTAAAGGGAAAGGCTCAGAATTTGATGAGTTTGTTGTTTATAACAAATACTGACAAATGTGACTCTGTATTAAGACTCAACGTGTTTGTGCACGTGTATGTGCACGCATAATCACGTACACGGTTGTAATGAAAATGGATATCTCGTATTTTTCATCAGTCTGAGAGATGGAATTTTTAAAAAGGTTTTCCCTAAGTTCACTAGAGACAAGCATGTGCAGCAGTATGTGTCTCAGGGAAGGAAAGCCTAAAGTGCATGTATGGAGTAGTCTCATACGTGTGTGCAGGAATGCTCTGGAAGGCTCTTGGCTTTGTAGAATTCCCTGACTTAACAACTCTTTATAGCCCAGAGGCCTCAGCCTTCATGAGTCCTGTGTTCGAGGGTACACCTCAACAGTGAGCAAATGTCTTAACAGTGTATGTATGCTGGGAAGGATGACAGCAGACAAGGCCCCTCACCTATCCCAGGGACAAGAGACAGCCCAGCGCACACAGTGCACTGTCCTGCACGGATAAGGCAGTGATAGGCTGGAAGGGAAGTGAGCTTACTGTGTTTGGGCTGTGGAAGGAGGTTGGTGTGGCTGAAGCAGGAGGGAGTGAACAAGGTACCCATCGGTGTGCCCCACCCCATCTCTGGATCCAGGCCTGTTCACACTGAAGCTGGTCTCAAGTTTCACGTATTCCTCGGGCATTGCATGCACCCTGTCAACAGGTAGTAAGCCAGGCAGCAAGGCTGAAAGGCTGAGTCAAGGACTCTGAGGAGTTAACAGTCCAGGAGCAGAACAGAAGAGCCATCAGTGATACATGGTCCGACTCCTCTCTTGGCTTATTCATGGAACTATGAACTACAGATGTCCGGGGGGTGGGGGGGAGGAACCATCTGATCTGGGCTCTGGAGGATATGTAGGAGTGAATTTACCAAGCTGAAATAGGCAGAGTGGTAGTTGAGGCCCCCATGAAACAGGAGGCATGGGCAGGGTTGCACAGTCTGAGTATGATCAAGAATAGCACATACCTTTAGTTGTCTGACTGGTATGTGTGCAGGATGCTACGGAGTCAAGTTATAGAGGATCTGAGGCGGGCCTAGCTGAACAGAGAGACTTTTTTCAAATATGGTAGGGCTGGTAGGGCTGCATGGTAGGGCTGCAAGGTAGGGCTGGTGCCAGGCTAGCTGCTATGGCATCTCAGAGCTGCCAAGATTTTGTGTGAAATCTGGGGCAGGACCTGGAAATGTGTCTCAAGAGTTGCCTAAGAGGTTGTGATAGGCAAGGGACCTGGGATACCTATACAAGGTGGGGAGAAGTAAAAATAGGCAGAGCCTTCCTTCCCCAGGCTGCCCGTTCATGTGATACTCAGCACACAGTGGACTGAGTTGACCTTAGATATGCCAGATGATAATAAATATGGGCGTAGGGAGCCTTGATGGTAAAGGGGGTCCTGTGGTGGTGGGTAGGCCGAGTGCACAGCCCACTTATCCAGGCCAGGTTAGTTCATCTGCTGACCCTCAGGTTCCTGGGCTGTTTCCTAGAGCTGTTAGTTACATCGGTGTATGGATACCTGGTACTTTCAGTTCTGTCTTCAGAGTCACTACAGGGTGGGCACTGCGATGTATGGACTGAATCAGTGAGGTGCTCTGTACATATGAGCTTCACCCTCTCATCTTCTGCCTGCCCCAGTTTATATGAGGAGGGCCCCCTGGAGATGAGGCAAATGAAATGCTATGTTTGTCTTGAGCAAAAACCTAGGTCAGGTGCTGGCAGGAGTGTAAACCTAGGAAATGGCCATGAGAGGTGCCTTGGAAACAGCACCTACAAGCCTAAAGGCCTACACATGGAAGAACACCGGTCTCTTAGGGCCCCACCACAAGCTGGGGCGCTTGCTTCTACTGGTTCTCTAAGCTCTCCCAAGTCACCTAAGGTCCCCCTGTCACTAAACTCTGTTAGAGGACTTTGGAGTGAGTTGACCAGGAGATCTAGCCTGGAATAGCACATCTTGAAGTCCTCATCCATAAAATGGGCACAACTCCGCCTCCACATACTCTGTACCTGGTCTATACAAGTTGTATCAAGCTCACAGACACTTCATTAGTGTTCATTCTATGTCCCCGCTCCTTCCCTGGCCCACCTCTGCTCTAGGGAGTGCTGGCAGAGGGTCCCCATTGGCCTTAAATTCTGCTATCTCTTCGAGATAATAAATAGGAACAAAACCCAAATCCATTATTAGCTTCTTCTAGACTGCATGATTTATGGCTTCAAAGTGTCTCTAGTTAATCTGTCAAAAGGGATTTTAAATTTCATCCGTCTTCCCTGCTGGCAGCCCCTTCTACCTTGAATTCAGCTGTTTGACATGTCTAGTACCGGAGTCCCATTTTAAAAACATTTACAGTGGATCGGTGGAAAAAAAGTCAGAGCTGAACGGCAAGCATGAGGCTCAATTTGGCACATCTGCTTTGAATTCCACGCATCTCCACAAGTGCAAATAACTTGAAAGTTCGCCTTGGGAAGAGGTCTGCTGTGCCCACGAGGGCTGCCTTAGGTGACTTTAAAGGAGAGAGGGATAATTACTGAAAATGAATTGTCACTGAAATAGAAACCTCCCGACCGGCCTGCTGACCATCTGCTGCTCACATGTGCAGGCCGCCTGCACCTCCCCCTCCCTGTTTTGGAATGCTGTGCTCCCTGGCTTTTAAATCTCTGCTTCCCAGGGCACTCAGGTGATGTTCTGGTCAAGACTAATTGAAACTGGGATAGAGCTCCATTCCAGTCTATGGCTGTGGGACCCAGAATTTGGGTAGAGGTGGAGATTGCCTAGGATTTGGTCCTGTGATATATGGGAAAGGCTCTGATAGTAGACCCTAGGGATACGGGGTTGGGGCTGGGGACAAGCAAGCACACACGGGAACACTCTTACATGGGATATGTATGTAGGTTAAATAACAACTTGCAGGAGTCATTTCTTTCTTTCCACCACATGAGTTCTAGGTATTGAACTCAGGTTGTCAGACTTTGTGTCTTTACTTACTGAGCCATCTTACCAGATGTGGTGTGCTTCTTAAAAAAACGAGACGTGCTCTCAGGACGGTAGTGTGGGGTGATGTAGTTGGAAGATTTTCCAGGATGGTTGAGGAAGACCTCCCTGGCGAGCTCAGAGTCCCTTGGGAGCATCAGCCTCAGGGTATGGAGGCCACAAGGAGGGGCTTTGCAGCAAGCCCAGCTGGAAGAACACTATCCATGCCTGAGGCTGCTGGCTGTCCAGGATAGGCGGGGAGGGAGCTCCCTGGCAGGGCTGTGGTGGCAGCCCCTTAGGAGGTTAGGGGTTGTCTGCTATTTATTTGACTTGTCTCTAACTGGATTAACAGCCCCACTAGCTGCAGCAGTGGGGATTTCAGTATTTGGCCAGGCTGTAGTCATACCAATGAGAGGTGTGGGCATGGAATAGAGGAGGCTGGACCTTTGGCCCTGAGTCCTGTCCATCTCTTGCCATCCCCAGAACAGGCCTACTCCAGCCTGTGATCCTGCCAAGAGGCAGAGACAGTGCAGTCATTGTCACAAGCCTTTTAAAATGCCTGTCAGTGGTTACTGGGACCCCTCAGCCCTTCCAAGGTCACCTGGCTCTGGCATCTGGGGATGACCCAGACCTCTCTGAGGGAAGGCAGTTCCTCTGACTGCAGGTGCTATGAACTCCTCTGAGATACAACCATGACCCCCCCACAACCTGTGCAGGTCTCAGGGCCATGTCTTAGCCTGAACATGGATTTGATTTCTGCACCCCTCTGAGTGAGAGCTTTAAATTAAAACCAGGATTTTTAGTTTTTATTTAGCCCAATTGATCTCCTTGTTGTTGTTCTGTCTGTTTGTCCACGCACAGGTATGCATGACCGTGTGTTCTCTTGTGGATAGAGGACCTTAGATAGTTTCTTCTGTTGCTCTTCACCTGATTTTTTTAGACAGGTTCTTAGCCACTGAGACCTAGTAAGCCTCTCATCCCGGACTCCCCAGTGTTTGAACTACAGGTGCTGCCACGCCTGGCTTTTAAGTGGGTTCTGGGGTTCAAACACTTGTTCAGCAAGCACTTTACCCATGGAGCCATCTTCTTAGACTCCAATTTAACAACTTTTTAAGTGTTTCCTGTTGGTTTTTTGTTTTAAGAAAACTTTGCCTGTCCCAAGCGTGAAAGTATGGGAATCAGTTTCTTTCTGAGCTGCTCCTGTGCTCATTTAAAATGTGTTGAGAAACATGAAGATTAAATAAAGTTATCAAGTAGCAATAGATCCATCTCCAAGTACACAGTAGGTGCCTGCTACAAAGTCAGGGTGATTCCTACAGGGCTAGGAATCAAGATGCTGTGTGTGTGTGTGGGGGGGGGGGAGACAGGACCACGTATGTGCAGGCGTTGTTTATTGGATGACTATCTGAGTAGATGAAGAATGAGAAAATGAATGAATGAATGAATGAATAAATGGTTTGCTTATTAGCATTTGGTCTACTTAGGGTCAGTCAGGAGAGGGACTCTGGCTTCATCATGAGAGGCTGAAATGTAAGCTTATTGCTTTAGCCTCCCAGGCTCCACCCACACTGGCAGCCCCTCCTCAACTTCTGTGCCTCCTGAACCCCATATGAAATACTTAAGAGACCCCAATATATCTGTGATAGCCAGAGGCTGGCCTTGCTCTTGGGGTCTGTTCTTCTTGCTTAGCTTATCTTTTGGCAAACAGCCTTTCCAGATTTAGCTTGAGTCATCTCTTGGAAGGATTTGTCTCCGACCCTCTCACGCTCATAAGCAAGAAAAGGCAGTCAGTGAAGCCTCAGCTTGCCAGCTGGGCCTAGAACTGCCAGCAGCTGTGCTTGGGGATTTGTTTCCTCTCAGAATGGACCCCCTTGTGACAGAGCACTCTTCAGCCCTTTAATGAACATTGGTCGTGAGTCTTCAGACAAGCTGGGCATGCCATTGTTCTTGATTTCCCTGAAGACTAAGTATAAAGCACCTGATGATTAAGTTCAAAGCACCTCCACACTTGCTTTGGTGCATTTCTTTATATACATGGGCTCTGTTGGGAAAGTGACTGCTCAGGTATTGGGTTATTTTAAATTGTGTTGTTTGTCCTTTAATTATTAATGTGCAGGAGTTCCTTGTATGTCCTCAACGCAGATCTGATTGATTGGATGTGCGTATTAGGAATTTCCCTCATTTTCTGCCACGCCTTGTTACTTTACAGAGAAAGGGGGGGTTTACATTTTGATTCAGTTAAATCTATCGATTTTTTTTTTTTTTACATGCTTCCTGCTTTTTGTGTTCTAAAAAAACTTTGCCTGCCTCAAGGTGTGTTCTGATCTGTTGTGGTTTTAGCTTTAAGGTTAGGTCAGCTGTACACTGTGAATTAAGTTCTGTGTGGGGTTCGAGGTGGAGTCAGGTTCATCTCTTCCGCAAGGCTGTCAGGTTTTCTAGCACCGTTTGTTGAAAATACTCTTCTCCTCTTTGGTGCACTTCTATGAAAAACTTTATCCTAAAGGGCTGGGAATATGGCTCAGTCAGTAAAATGCCCGCAGTGCTGATCAAACCTGAGTTTGATCCGCAAACCATGTAAAAGCCACATACAGCCACCTGCATCTGTAAGCCCAGCCCTGGGTGTAGAGTGAAGTTAGAAACAGGCAGATCCCTGGAGCTCATCGACCAGACAGCCTAGCTTGGTTCAGTGAGTTCTAGGCGGTTAAAAGCACTGGCTGCTCTTCCAGAGGACCCAGGTTTGAATCCTAGTACTCACTTGTGGCTCTCAACTGTCTGTACCTCCAGTTCCCAGGGATCTGATGCCCTCTTCTGATCACCACAGGCACCAGACACACCTGAAGTAAGCAGATATATATGCACGCAAAACACCCATTCACATATAAGTAAATAAATAAAACTTTTTAAATATGTAAGATAATTTAAAAAGAAAAGGAAGTGGAGAGCCATTGAGGAAGCCCCCATTTCAGTCTTTGTCCTTCATGTGTGTGTATGTGTGCTTATGCACCCTCTTACACACTTGCACATGTCTTCATGAAGGCATACATAACACATACATGCCCAAAAAGCAGGGGTGAGGAATGTTGGCCGCATTCCTGCAGGTTTATCTATAGACTTTAGCTTTTGGAAAGGCCTTACACCCATACCACATTGTCTTAATCCCTGCGGTTTTACAGAAAATCCTGAAGCAAGATAGTGCAAGTCCTGTCAGTTTCAATGTTACTGTGATTATCTAGGTCCCTCATGTTTTCATAGACACATCTAAATCAACTTGTTATATTCTTACCAAAAAGTTGGTTCCTAGCATTACATTTCTAGGTCTGTTTGGATAGATTTGGCATATTTCTTTAAATTCATTTTGTTTTTTAATCATATGTATGAACACATGAGTGTGGGTGCCCTCAGGGATAACGATGTCAGAACCCCTGGAGCATATGGTTGCCGGGAATCAGACTTGGGTCCTCAGGGGGATCAGCGCGTGCTGTTAACCACTGAGCTATCTCTCCAACCTCTAGACTTGACATCTTAATGATGTTGACTCTTTTTTTTGTTTGTTTGTTTTTTGTTTGTTTGGTTGTTTGGTTTTTGGTTTTTTCGAGGCAGGGTTTCTCTGTGTAGCCCTGGCTGTCCTGGAACTCACTCTGTAGACCAGGCTGGCCTTGAACTCAGAAATCCGCCTCCTAAGTGCTGGGATTAAAGGCGTGCGCCACCACTGCAGTGTCTCTCTCCATTTATTAGGTCTTCTTTAATTTTTCTTAGTAGTATTTTTTATTTTCCAGTGTAACAAAAGGTCACATACAACTTTTGTTAATTTTATTCATAACTATTTTATGGTTTTTTGGTTTGGTTTTTTTTTTTTTTTGCTTATATAGGTAGTATTTCTTTTAAATTCAATTTTTTATCATTTCCCCTATTGCAAAAAAGTTGCAGTTACATCGTACATGTTGACGTTAGTTATATCCGGGGACATGGCCGAGCTAATGTACTCTGTCTTTTGATTGGTTGGGGAGTGTGTTAGGCTTTCATGTAAACCACCATGTCATCTAAGGTTGAGGAGTAAACTTCTTTCCTGATCTTTGTGCCCTTTTCTTTGCTTGCCCAATTGCATCAGCTACGGCCACTAACAGAATGTTAAGTAGACAATACATGTGCCCGTCTGTGCTTCCTCCTGGTGCAGGGCTAAGCATCCTGTCCTTCACATGGAGCTTCAGGCTTGCTGCGGTTTGTCATTGACATTCTTTATGGATTGAGGGCAGTCTGCTGTGTTTGTAGTATGCCAAGAATGTTCATCATGGATGGCTTGTGGTCTCTGCATCTCCTGAGCTGATCATGGGGCTCTTCTGATTCTTCTGGCTTCATGAGTTGTCTGTATTGATGTAGAATCTTGTTTCTTTTGAGTTGATCTCACTAGATCATGAGATTTTCTATATTATCACTGAATTTTTTTTTTTTTGCATTTCTAAAGAGTAGGCAACAGAATGTGTATGTGTGTGTGCTATTCATATGAAATTGTAAAGAAAAATGTTAATAGCTGACTGTAAATCATAAACAGTCCTCAGATGGATGAAGTAATTAAACTAAGAAGCAGGAAAGTATCTGTATCACACCATGCGTTAAT
The DNA here is from genome assembly GCA_019843965.1 of Rhynchomys soricoides. Lineage (NCBI taxonomy): Eukaryota > Metazoa > Chordata > Mammalia > Rodentia > Muridae > Rhynchomys > Rhynchomys soricoides. The sequence continues at coordinate 813,606 of JADRCH010000114.1, forward strand.
GCTAGAAGAAAGGTGCAAAGTTTCTTGAGAAATTAGAAGAATCCCTTGAAAGGGGGTAGGCTGGCAACACAGAGGACAGCACAAAATGCTGGCTAAAACCATGGCTGTGCATTAGTGCTGTACAGCCAATGTAACACAGCAGAACTGTGTATTATTAGTGCTATACAGCTGCTGTATCACAGCAGCACTGTGTATTAGTGCTGTATATAACACAGCAGCACTGTGTAT